>CM076574.1:1129162505-1129226210 GCA_034641835.2 Pinus albicaulis
TCATAGGGGGGCTAACAGGTGGTACTAAAATTAAACCTCTACTTCTCGAATGAGAGATTATACTACCAACACTCTGGCTAGTAGATATCTGTAATGTAGACTTAATACTACTCAACTTGCTAAACTCTCGTAACTTAACAAAAAAATTATCAGGTGGATGATAGAGTACCAAGGGAAGGTCGAGACTAGAGCTACTTGAACTTTGGTGGATAGGATTACCTTGTGTTATGGGTGTTGGCCTCTCTCGGAATAGTTGTTCCATCGCAACTTGCAACTCCACATTAGATAGACCTTGGGGCACTCGTCCTCCTCATTGGAATTTTCTCCCTTTTCTCTTCGGGCTGGGCTCCTATACACTTGCCTAAATCCCTTAGTGGTCCCTCCCATTCCTTGGGATCCCATCTATCCTTCCATTTTCTTTATCATCTGCGGCGCATTTTCCTTGTTCTATCGATTACTCTCCTACTTATCAAACTCCTTCATAACCCTTTCTCGCCACTTCTCAGCAATATCTACCCTCTGATGTGCTCGTCACTCTCTCAATCTACTGGAGGTTCCAGCATCCATATCCCTATTTCCCCTTATTACTTACTTGTAGCATCTTTCCCTCAGTTCCTTCCCCTAGTACTAGAGGTTTAAGTCTCCATCTCAGCACTTTGAAATGCCATCAAACCCTCGTCCACCATTAAAGCTTTGATCCACAACAGGATTTCCTTCAACGGTTCTCCCCGCAATCCGGATCTAAATATATCTTCAACTTTTGTAAAATATTGGTAACACTCGGTTGCAAATTCCACAATGTATCCTTCCAAGGTAGATTGTACCCGAAAATCTACTAGTTAGGTCAAATCGGTGTCTAACCGATGGAGGGCTACTAGATCCATGTGTGTCCACTTGCGACAGGCTCTACGTGATCCTCCTGGGAGTGACTTGATTTGCAGTCTCTGCAACCAATTATAAATCTCTTCAGGAAAATTTTCCCAAAAAATTTCGTATAGGTCACTCGCAGATTCGGAAAACAGGACTCGATATTTGAAAATATTTTCCCTCTGTTTTCGAAGCTCCGCTTGTTGTGATATGAACTGTTCTAAATGATTATACCACCAGCTTCGTAGTTCCCTCTTAGACATCCACAATACCATGATCTAACTCCTAAATGAATTTTCAGGTACCGACAATGGAACCATTTGTTGACAAAAAAGGAGGTCTCCGGGCAAGAACCAAGTTCAGGGTTGAATCCAACAAGGTTTTTGCAATATTCTAGCACAACGTCGACATTTTCACCCTACTCCAGAGAGTAGAGTGTCTCACCCGAGGCGTTCCACGACCTTATTAAGATTAGAAGCTAGATCAAGTAGAAGAAAAATGCAACCATAGAGAAAATCTATGGAAACTTCGAAGCAAAAAACATATCTCAACTCTTTGTTTGAAATATCACTCATCAAATCATGTTCAGAAGGCTGAATTAAAATTTAAATTGAGCATACATTCATCGTAAGAAAATAACTATCAATCAACTCATAACATTACACACAGCAACAACTGGATTTCATTATCAATAACATAACATCATACATCTACTATGCAGAGTCTATTATAGTTTGATTCAGTACAACATAGTTTTCACAAAGCTCTCCTAAGGCTATGCTCTTCCCCCTTGGCCTTTCACCACACTGACTAACTAACTAGCTTCCACTGGTTGACTGCCTATTTTTTCCTCTGACAGTGTGAGTTTCAGTCCTTCCTCTTTTCCTGCTCCGCTGCTTTTTGCTTCTTCTTTATTACTGGGAGTTATACTGATTGTTCTTTTCTTCCATATCTTCCATTTGCACTGTTCTCTGCAACCATGACAACTCCCTGTCTACCTTGATTGCATTTTGCCACCTGTCCTCCAACCCTCCGCAACTCAAAAACTGTTCTTTTCCAAAAACAGGCCCCAACATCTAGTAAAATGTATAGATAAAGATTTTCCAACTGAAGACATAATGAAAATAAAAAAAAATTAAACTTTTCCTAAGTTTGTTAAAATAAAATTTGGACTAGGCACTAGGAAAGAGGATGAAATGCACGACCACACAAATTTTCCTTCGAAATCCATGTGGTTAAAGGAAAGTGTGAGCTCATAAATATGGGACCACTTTCTACACTTGGGGAGAGAATTTTGTGACATTTCCAATCAAATACAAACAACTTGGATTCACCCTAAAGATATGCAGCCATCAATGGAATCATATTATCGTACTCTTGAGTCACTATCATCCTTGAACTAATAGAGGGGAGCTAAGTTCAAAATTTTTATATAAACAAGTCATAAGAGAACCAAAATATGTGACATTGTTATGCTGACCAAATTGTTATCAGAGCAATACCACATTTCATTATTGAAGAAGAAGAAGTGAGAGAACTACCATGTTGTCCATATTTCTTCTTAGCACTCCAACATCTTAGTGAGAGTAGAGGATTCCACCATTGGAGAGTTTTCACGGTTCTTTTGAGAGGAGAAGAAGCTTGCAAAGAGACTGAGGAAAGGGACCTCCTTGTTGAGGATTTTGAGCACCATAGCCGAAAGGGTTCTCTTCAAGTGTTTTTAATATTCTATTTTATTCATCTTCTACCACTAGAAGTAAATAAAGGAAAACCTTTTCCATTATTATGTTGCCTTGTTGCTTCATTCAGAATTATTTTGTATTTGTCTGTTTTTTTTAGTTTATGTTCATAGATGCTTTTTTTTCACGATTTTAAATGTTTTTTTTTTGTTTAAGTCTGTCCACTAATAACACCAACTATCTATATGATCCTTTGTATGGAAAAATCAATTGTTAAGGAGGTGTTATTTGGTACTCCATTCCCACAAAAACACTAACACAAAATTTGTGATTCCACTAGTTTCTTTGCTTTATTCTAACATTTTGTTTATAGGACCTCCTCTCTGCATAGCCACTCTACAATGTGCTTAGAACCTCTCTGGAATTTTTGCAGGACCTTTGGGACCTGTTTTGAGCCCAATAATTCGAGTTTTTATTTTATTTTCTCGTCTGCGTAACTTTTTCTCTGACAGATGCTTGCACACCTATGTGTGTAGCTAAACCCATGTGGTTGTTAGAAAGTCAAAAAGAGCCTTGTATTTTCTATTTTCTCAAGTGATTGGCAGCCTTTAGTGAATTCCCTTCACCTATACACTTTTTATTCTCTGTTCACTTTGTCTAATTGCTTTACTAACCTCAATTAGTGCAGCAATTGGAGTATTTTTTTATTTTCATTTTTATTTTCAAAATACACACACAACTTAATTACGGTGAAGAGTAAGTGAGAAAATTACACATATGTTTTTGATACTATTTTTACTAATTTTTTCTACAAATCACATATTTTAATTAGTAAATGATTAAGTGGCCCATCATCCACAAATATTGTTACTAAACAATGATTTTTTTTTCATTAGTTTTGGGAGTAGGGCCAAATTTTAGTATAGAAAGCAAGTAATAATTGCTTCCCTTGTGCCTTTAGTTGAACCTAGCCTTTCATATGAATTCATTCTTAAATCATTTGAGTTTCCCACCTCCTTGTAGTTCCAAATAATGTAATAGAAAAAAGTGTAAGTGACCCATTATCTGCACATCATTTCTCTTTTCATGCAAGTAACAATAAAAAATCATTGTAATTAGAATGATATAGTAAAGGATCATCGCATATCCACATCTTATCACATTTTTTATGTTCACTTCGCCACAAAATAATAATTTTTAAGCTTCGTATAAGAAGGCATCTGGTTCATGGATATTTTTGTAATTGGCTTACTTTTGCTTACCAACTCACACACTAAGAAAACTAAAGAAAACTAAAACAACCATAACTTTAACAAACTAACTCTCCCCACAGGGGTCATAAAATAATTAATAGTCCAGGTTAGGACCATTAGAGATAGGCATCCCATAATCTGCCATGATCATGTTACATATATGAAACATATAATTTGACTTCTAGGGTGATTAAAAACCTTCAATCATCCCACAGAAAATAATACCTGAGCATAAAAGAGACCCAATTCAGAGGGGGTTTGGCTTAGGTCTAGTTTGTGCGGTACCCTTTGGGGCTACTCAACCATTCTAGTGCTCATTAATAGTAACTAATTACCAAGAAGCTAAAGAATTGAATGTTGATGTGGGTCGAAGGTACTTTAGTAGCTAAAAACTAGGTCATCCTTTCCCTATAGGTGACGGTGCAGGCAACACTTGATCCTCATTTTAGTTACTTTGGTTGATTCTTTGGCTCCTGGAAGGTGTCACTACTTCTTTCGGGACTTTTCCCAAGACCCATCAGTAGATATCTCTACAATGCCTAGTTACTTTAAGAGTTTGTAGGATGATTAGGTCTACATAGGATTTTTTTTTATCATATGCAAACAAAAAAAAACCATTTTTTCTTGATGGATCACATATCTTAAATCTAAAAGGAAAATAAACTTTCTATTTTCTCTTTGTTTTATATGTGATTTTATTGCATTGATATATATCTGCTTCCCTCAAACCTGCAAAGTAGCGCACATGTTACTCAGAACCATAGGGGTCTCCATGAATCCCCGTCAATCTAGACATTTTTTAAACCTCCCCTTATTACTGGGAGGTGTTCCAAGCCTCCCACCATAGGCGTAGAGGACATCACACAACCATCATTATGGGATATTCCTTTATTGGTGCAACTTTACTTGAGATCCCTCGCCATCAAAGCACACCTTTCACGACCACACAAGGGGCACCAATTGCTACCCCTTTGGGGAGCCCACATACCACTCCTCCGGATAGCCCAAGAAGCATCCACAAGGGTAGTTCTCCTCAGAATTCCCCACAAAGGAATCCTTTCCATATATTTGTTCAAAATAATTTATCAATGGCGGATAACTCACAAATACCTTTCTAATCTTCTTTAAACTTACCATATTTAAGAAATATAACCAATGAACCAATTACGCATGGCCAAAATTGTCTAACAATGCCCACCAAGCTCCCTTCTGAAATTTCAAAATTTGAATTAAAGTAGAGGGAAGACCCAGGAAAATGTCATGAATTTTCACATTTTTTTTCATCGAATAGTATTACCAATGATACTATTCATCTACGACTGGTCTAACACACCCTTACTGGGCCAATAGAAAAATGGTACATTGACCATAATTTTGCATCACATGGAAGCTTTAGCTATCTAGCTACAACATTTCTCACATTCTTCCAGCTCTCGATTCAGCATGAATCAGGCCTAGAACTTCTCGCCCACTTAAAAAAAACACCTGCTACACGCATATCAAATCATATCAATGAGTGGCAAAAATGTTGTAGCTTGTGTAAAGCACAATTTGAAGATAGAGTCCTATTGGACTTATTTTTATATCTCTTACATTGGAAATTTCAAAATACATGGAAAAATCATCCCCACGTAATGAGGAAGAATCAATTAGAAAATCCCAATCTAGATATATTTACCATGTTCTTCTAGATTCCCTTCACCTAGAAACTTATAAAGAGACACCAATTTCATCTAATTTTTTTGATGGATTGATAGGGTCCATAACCTAAAATCACCCCAGCAACACCTACAAGTATCCTAGATACTCATCTAGTAGCCAATCATTTGATGTTATGAAAAATACACCACATACAGGATACTACCTGATTCAACCCACACCGATACAAAATACGGTTAGTAAGGTTAACCAATATCATCTCCCATAGGGAGGACCATACCCTCTCTCGCAGGGAAATCAATACTCCCCTATAAACACAGATGTAATGTCCTCTTCCCAGAGCTCAAACACCAATAAGGGACAAGGAAAAAAATATTCTCCTTTCCTGCACAACAATAAAATAACCCACCAACATAAAGTAATGTAGGGATTAATTTACTAAAACCCTCCCATTCTCAACAACAACTGTCATTTGACCATGTGAATACAAAAAATCCATCGAATGGTGCTAAGAAAAATCCAAAGAGAAAACCAAAAGGAGGACTTGTCCAAAGGTACAACAATCAACAACACCCCTCACGAATGTCAACTGGGGGCAAACCCCACTGAAATCACAACCAGGAACAAAATAACAACAAATTCCAATGACAAAATAAGAACACTAGCCTTAGGAAAAATCATTATTGTGCCATATATTGGGAATATGGTCACTATAATCACCATTTTTCGCAACTTTGAGAGTTGAAAAGGATTAAGGACAATAGGGGACAGGGAGGGAAAAACCAACAAACTATAGTAATGCAGGACCCTTTCCCCATTAGGTAGTGGTTAATACTCAACAACATCAACCACCACAACAAAATACCCTTGGAGGGAACCCTCCATAATAACTCTAATCATGAAATTTTCATGGAAAGAGAAGAAATTCTCCTACAAACATGAAATACAAATTATGAAGCCCCCCCACATACTAACGCATATACCTCAAACACGACCATGCCTATAGAAATGTTGAACATTCCTTGGATACTTATATAAAAAATGCCAAAAATGGCAAAAGTTCCCTTCAGGCTTGCAGGACATAATTTGAAGGTTTCCCATAGCTATATCATTTTTGATTACTTGTCTCAATCTCCTTCAGCCATGTCAGGATTAGAAGTCTTGTAATCTTTCCCAACTCAATGGAATGCCCTACTTTCTGCATTAGGCACAATTGACCCTTCTGATTCTATTTAATGGTTTTCGACCTAGATAAAGTGAGCCCACAACTCCCTTCTCTAGTCTCCTTTCAAATCCTAGTCTCGATCTAAAACATCACCATTCATCATTGCATCGTGGACGAAGGAGCATCCACATTTATCATGTCCAAAACGGTTTGGAAGAAACTGAGATCTCCAAAACTCAATCCATATGACATAATTTTTAAATCATATGGTACGCACCATTCTGCCCCCATAGGTCTATTCCAAGACGTACCAGTACATCTCGTTGGCAAGACTATGGTCATTAACATCAAAGTCTTGGATGAACAATTGGATTATAACATTCTTCTTGGCCGGGGTTATACGTACACAATGACTAGAGTAGCATCCTCTGTATTCAGAGTAATGATGTCCCCCCATGAAGGGAAAGTTGTTATTATTAACCAGCTCACATATTACGAGATGAAACTATTAAATTTTCTTGACGACATCCTACCATACGTAGAATCTTCTCCAGATTTTATTGTATACACATAGTTCACTGTCGGTCAATTCAAAGCATCCACTCTCCTCAGAACATATCCTCGAGAAGACACGTGTTGCCAATGGAGGCTCCAGCAATAGAAAGAGCTATGGTGTGCATGATGAGTTCATCAAACTCCCAAGTGATTCAAGAACCAACATCCGATACCTAGAGTATCTCCACTACTGACTCAACATTCCTCCTATATTCCATCACCCAAACCCCCTTTTTATACCCTCCACCTAGTTTTGTCTCTCACCAAGTCATGGAAATACTTATATTTCCAAATATGGATCTTACAATATCGGTCTAGTTTTTGGCCCCTCAGGCCATGTCAAGAAACTCAAGTATCACCTCTACCGTCGTGATTCCTATTACCTCTCAGAAGACCATCATAACATACAAAGCATCTGTATTGACACCAGTTGGTGCCACCCAAAAGGATAAGAAAAAAGGGAAGAAGTTGGACACCCCCACCTTGTGCTTTATGAAGTGTGGTTGGTCACCCCACCAACACCTACCCCAAGTTAGAGGAGTTAAAAACTCTCCTACATGCCCAAAATATGGTCGAAACCCCAACTCCACCTACTAGAGAAAATGTACACAACAAGGCATTACATACCAACCATGCTTGCACTATATGCACGGAATGCAGGCATTATACACATCATTGCCCCAAAATCCCTTTGTATAGAGATACATTACACGCACTCGTGCAATCCAATTCCTAGGATCCATATGCAATGGCCATGAAAATAGTTGAGGATGGATCTAGGACACCTTTGTACATATGAACGGAACTAGCTTCGCGCTCGTACCCACTTCGCCCAACCCAATAGGCAAGAAGGAAAAAATAGTCTACACCTCATGCCCTAATCTGTACCTTATGAGATGAACCTAACCATTTGATCCCCCAATGCCCTTAATTAAGGGCATCTAATTGATGTTAACAAGTCAACAGTGTTTCCCAAAGAAATATATCTAGATGCAGATGTAATACTTGTCATATTTTTTCAAGTAACCACCATGTAAGACATTGTCCCCACCTTTCTGGATTCCTCTCTATATTATACTTCATGCATTGGTTCATCGATGAAAACTATGACTTAGTCAGCTCATACATGGAAACTTCAGACAATACCGCACCCCAATGGGATGAAGCATCTAGTTCCATCTTATGTGTATTTGAAGAGAAAAAATTGTCAGTGATCCCACCGACCTCCTCTCACCATAATTAAACTAGATATGGGAAAAAGACAAAACACCCTAAAAGTGAATGGTCTAAACCAACCCTCCCATGTTCCCTATGTGAAAAACCCAACCACTTGGTTAACTAATGCCAAAAATTGGGAAATTTCACCGATAGTGTTCGCATATTGGCCCCCATTCCCCAAATGCACCTCTCTAACCAAGAGAAAATCACGTGTTTTTATCGGTGCATATGCTCTCAATTTCATCACATGAAGAACTATCAATATCTTCCATGTTTGAGAGCACCCAGAGCAACATTAAACCAAACCCACCCGAGGAAGCCACACTATGTTAATCCTAAGACCTGAATATGGAAAGCACTCATAAATTCCACATCCCACAACCCTAACTAAGCATTGTTGTCTTACGCTATGAGAAGTATTGGATCACATACCATTAACTCAATTATAACATTCCCTATGTGCGAAATTTGCACCATTAGATCTCATAGTACATAAGCATGCCCTATGTTACAAGCATTTCAGCATACTACGATTCAGTGCCAGCCTCATATTAGAGAGGAAATATTTGCTCCTTGTACACCAACCAAGTCGCAGGAACTCCCTACCACTAAGTATAAACCAACCATTATGGAAATTCTTCCACCACCTAATGTTGAGACATGCAATATCACATACGATTCATCTCATCGTCCGTGGGAACCATGATTCATGTTGTTTTTTCATCATTTTTTGTTGTCAAGGCTGCTAAAACTAATTTACCAATAGTAACACCACTGTTGGTGTATACCCATCCTATCTGCACCTTTCCAACTTCGCTTGGTTCTATGGCATCAACCACCGAATCATATTATTTTTTGTCAACCACCACTGCTAGGCCCAAACTCCCTCCTCTTGACCTTGCACAAACCAATTGAAATATAGATAATATTCTTCACTCATATGAATATATTCTAGAGGCCATGACAGAACCCAAACGTCAATGGGATTCCATGCATCACCGTTCATTTTTTGTACCTAAAAAAGAATTTGTGCCTACCAGCACACCAACTCATAATATTTGCGCCAATGAATCTAAATATTTCCTACAATCAGGTAGAATCGATTGGTTAAATAATCCCATCCCAATACCTGATGGATTTCAGGAAGGAAACATGTCAAATATTTCACCTACCATTCAGGTAAATATTTCTAAAAAACCTGTCAAGGTTGAAGAAATATCCTTGGGGCTAGCATGCTCTCCATAAGAAGTAGCCTCATACACCTCCTTATTTCAATAATATAGGGATATTTTCGCATGTGATTACTTGGAGATGTCAGACATCAGTCCCACCATTGTGGAATGCCATATTGGCACTTGGCCTTATGCCCATCTCGTCCAGCAAAAAGGGAATCAATTAAACCCCTCTAAGGGAGAAGCAATGAAATAAGAAATAGATAAATTCCAGAAATATGTATTTATCAATCTGATCGCTTACACATCTGGAATTTCCAACCCTGTGCCCATCATGAAAAAACTAGGCACCATTCGTGTTTGTACTGATTTCCGAGATTTGAACAAAGCTTGTCCTAAAGACAATTATCCCACACCATTCATCGACCAAGTTATAGATTCGTGTGCTAGCCATGAGGCCCCATCCTTCATGAATGGATTCTCTAGGTACAATCGGATCCAGATTCACCATATGGATTGATACATAACTGCATTTACTACCCCTTGGGGAACCTTCGCATACCCGGTTATGGCATTTGATCTTAAAAATGTTGGCACCACATTCCAGTGGGCCATTAACTACATCTTCCATGACTTGGCTAATCTCATCCTTGCATATTTGGAAAACATTACCGTAAGATCCAAGATGCATGATGACCATTTGGACGACCTCCTCCTAATTTTTCAAATATGTCGACAATATAACCTATGCTTGAACCCTCTCAAGTGTGTTTCCTGCATCAACATTGGAAGATTGATCAGATTCGTAGTCTCCTAGGAAGGTATTAGAGTAGACCCTATCAAAGTCCAAGCGATTAAAGAAGTACCACCTCCAAAAACATTGAATTTTTTACAAATCCTGGAGATTAAGGCCAATTTATTACAACACTTTTTCGCTGACTATGCTACTTGCACGCATGGCTTACTACCTCTCCCTCGTCAAGACATCCCTTTCCAATCATATTTGCAGGCTTAAAAATCATTTGAAGCTTTAAGAGATGAATTATCTTCATCTCCTTTGAATAGTCCACCTGACCACAACAAATACTACACCTTATATCTATCAACATCAGATATATCCATTTCTAGGGTGCTAGTCTTGGACGGACCAAACAATAGGGAACACATAATTTATTACGTTAGCAGGAACTCATATAGGCTTGCATTTAAGTATGAGCTAGAAGAAAAAACAACCATATCCCTAGTACATTCGGCACAGAAGCTTCGACACTATATCATCCTTCAAACCATCACCATCGTAGTAGCTGTCAACCCTATGCGAAATTTTCTCACTCGTCGTATGATGAATGAAAAGTACGCCCGATGGGTATTTATATTGCAAGAATTCGATCTATATTTTAACTCCCTGAAAATAAAAAACGATCTAACCCTCACTGAATTCAACATGGATCTCCCAATAGAGACCCAAGGATCCCCCGTTAATGATGCACTAGGATATGAACATCTTTTCTTAGTGTCAACGGACAACCCTTGGTACGATGATATCCTCCTCTTTTTATGAACTCAAAATTTCAAACCCCAACTCACTCGTGGTGACCGAAGGCGCATATGCTCTCATTCCCCCTATTACATCCTTTTTGGGGATGTCCTTTATCAAAGAAGTGTAGAAATCATCCTTTGTAGGTTCCTCACTCATGACCAAGCCATGTAGGTCCTAAATAACTGTCACATTGGGGCTTGCAGTGGTCCCCTCTCAAGGATGGTCACCACTCAAAAAATCCTACGTGCTGGTTACTTCTTCCCACCCTCTTTAACGACTACATCCAAGAAGTCAAAATATGTGAGTGATGCCAACGATAAGCTCATAAATCGCAAGCCCATATAGATCCCTTACACCCTCTCATTATCACCAACCCATTCTGTAAATGGGGCATAGACTTCATGACATGCAACCCCCCATCATCCAACAACCACAAATACATATTTTTGGTCGTCTATTATATCACCAAGTGGGCAGAAGCCATGTCTACATATAACAACACCGTAGAAACTGCCACACTTTTTTTCTTTAATCATGGCATCACATGGTTCGGTTTCCCCAAGGAATTGGTGTCAAATCACAGGAAACATTTCAAAAATGAAATATTCTAGGAATTATCCCAACACCTTTATTTTTCTTATGATTTTTCATCACCATACTACCCGAATCTAATGGTCAGGTAGAATTTGTCAAAAATGTCCTCAAAACAATGTTGCAACACATGATGAACAATCACAAAACTAGTTTGCACCACATGGTGTTGTCATTCCTATGGGAATACCACACAACACTCAAAGTGTCAACAGGGTTAACACCCTTTGAATTATTCTATGGGGTGGAGGTCATGCTTATCATTGAACGAAAAATCCCCACCCTACATTCAGTTATCAAACTTCTCACAGATACTAAACCCCTAGAGAAAATGTTGGTACATTTAAAATTAGTCGAAGAAAGTTAACGAGCATCTCTCCAACATAACAAAGCTCACAAAAAAGGTTGAAAGCCTTGTTTGATTATAACATCACAACCTGATCATTCATCGAAGGAGAATTATCCCTCCGCTACGATGTCTCCCATGAAGCTGTAGGACCTGGGAAATTTGAGACAGTATGGAAGGGCCCATATATTGTCAAACATTTCCTTCTCAAGGGGGCATACATTTTATCAGAGCACGATGAGACATGCCTAAAAAATCTTGTCAATGGAATCTGCCTCAAAAAATTTCACCCGTAAAAAAGGGAAACTTATTTTTATGATGATCACCTCATCATGGATTTACTCTAAAAAACACTCTCTCATCCTGTGTCACAGATGGATCATCCACCAATACACCATTACTGATTTTTTGATGGCACCTATCGATGGTCACAAAACCTCATTGTTACATCCTAGGCCATATTCTCTCCTTACTGGATACCTTGCCCCACTAATGGACTTTGTATCAGGTCAACCACCAATAACCAAGACAAATATGACGCTTTCATAGGAATTTTGGTCGATTCCTCCCTCCAAGGTATCTTCCATTTTCATGTCTTCCTTGATTCCCATCTAGTTGTATCACAGTTAAATTAAACACTTCATATGTGTGATCCATGCCTCTTTAGAAACTATCTGCATGCACAAATATTAGCTCAAAGTTTTGATCACATCACATTTACACATATACCAAGAGATGAAAATCACATATTTTATCGTATAGCTAACCAAATCATAGACTAGAATGCATCAGATATATGCCATCAATCATAAAAGCATCAATATCCATCACATATATATAAAATCTATAAATCACACGCATGAAATAAACCATAAAGTATCAAGATGTAAAAATCATGAGCCGCCAAAATACATCTTGCATACATACATAAAAAAATATATGTGTCTAAGTATACAAAAATGAATATACAATCCACTAGCTCATAACCAAGAAAAAATACATCATCATAAAATAAGGGGAGCATCCTCATACTGGGTGCTTGCCCTGGTACATACATAAAAAACATCTAGGGTTGAGGCCCTCCCTCTTAGTCTCATGGACATATCTCTACAATAGGAGCCAAAATGGGACCAATTGTGGCCACCACCAAAGTTATACGATGAACTATTGATCGATGTGCTCGCTCATGTGCTATCACCATCTCTACGATTACCTCCGACAACCCATCCCAGCCCGTTGTGGGCATCACTATAGTCAGGGCCTCAATGCTTCCCCAAGTGTCTCGGTATTCTTTCATCTCGGCCTCAACAGCTACTAACCAACCCTATGCTTCCTCATCATGCTCATGCCATTTTTATTTGTCCCCAGTTGTTGTCACACTACTACCCTCCCCAAAGGGTCCACCAATCTCCAACCAGCGTGATTGCACCACACGCTCAGGCCTAACAGGAGGCCTCACATCTCTAGGCCTCTGGGGCAATGGTGCCACCTCTATGACACCCATGAATCTTGGATCATTGTCTACCAAGTAGGCTATTGGTTTTCCCTAGGGCCCTGCATCTGCAAGTAAAAAAACATGAGATAAAAGTCATCATATAAAACACATATATGCATGTAAAAAATATAGAAATGCATAAAAAAATTATCGTACTTGTTGGTCCCCAAGCATCACCAGGAGAAAGACCCATTTCTGGATCCCCCTGGAAGTCCACACCAGGGTGTAGGTAATCTAATATTAGCTAAGGGTTGGATTTAAACCAACCCTCCATAGTGGCATTCCAATAATGCACACGGCTCCACCAGCTGCTCGTGGCATCACAATTTCCCACCATCATATGTCATGTGGGTCCCTCGCAAACCTTGGAGGAATTAATAAAAAGGTCTAGATCATAACAACCCTCTCATACATAATGTTGCAGAGAATAATCGTGTAGCAGAATATCTGAAGCTCGCCACGCCTCACATGTGTAAGCTGGGACGTCATGCACCTATACATAAATTGAGACCAATCAAAGAAATGGTTTGCCTCCAACCACTGAAGGGCCACTATCTGGGGCCCTGATACTCTGTGGGGGGGAAGTTGACCCCGCAAACTAAATGATCATAGTTATAGAAGCTCACTCAGTAAGATCTAAGATAGAATATACTAGGATGCAACCCTCCTCGAAGGGGTTGGGCTCGGAGTGACCCTCAGTCTCTGCCCATCAGCGGATGCCCACGCGCCCAGCTGATAGTGGATATGGTAAAGCCTCCCATGGGGAAGAAACCTTGTCACAAAATACACATAAATCTGGGCCAATATGGGAAAATATATGCTCTGCACCACCATGATCTTTCGATCATCATCCCAACAATGAATCAGAAAGCGCAAGAATCTATCCTGCGACCTTAAGATCAAGTTTTGAATAAAATTCAATAACCCCAACCGAGCCAAGGCCTGGCTCACTGATTGGTTCCCCGCAACTACAACACACAGGGTCACCCAGTCCCATTCTCTCCAAATCATCTTTCCATCAAGGATATCAATAATCAATTTTTTTATCTTCCTAAGCTAGAAAAATAAGGAAAACTCCCATTTCTGATAAGCGTGCACTTATGCCCCACACAAGTGTGTGCATCGCACACCTATTTTTTTAACAGACACGTAGGTCACATGTTTGTCAGGCCATAGGTCGTGGTTACCACCAAACCGAGGTTTGTGCATTTAGTTTTAACATATATGCATGGTCCAGATATCTGAGTAAAACACATATGCACGGACCACACGTGGTCCAGTGACTAATCTGCGATGACCCCTGGACGGACATCGCCACAGCTTATCATGACTCATTCGCACTAAATTTGTGACTAAGGGGCCCTTTTATGTGTCATCGTTGGGTTAACCTTTGATGTTCAAGCAACGATCACGGACACTACCTAAGTCACCTGCGCGGCCCTAAAAAAATCACCCTAAACAGGTTGCATAGGGAACCCCTGTACAACCTACCTACCCTACAACTACCAAAAATGAAAATACTAGGGTACAAGAATCCACCTATCTCTCCTCGCTCGCGTCCCTAGTACTTTGGCTTACCACAATGGCAAGAAAGGATCCTAGATCAGTCTCTGGTCTCTCAAACTAAAAAATGCAAATGAATTGATATTTGGCCCCCCTAGCCCTATTTATCGCCCTATTTTCCATATCCTTGAGACCATTATAGGAGCTCAAGACCTCCATTCTCAAAAAAATGAGAGACACAAGTATCAATACCACATCATCTTCATCATGGACCTCTTCATTATAGTTATTACCAAAACTCATTTTTGGACCCGCCACATGCCCAGAACATCATTTCGGGTGCGCGTCTCTTATTTTTTAACTCATATCACTCAATAAATCAAATATTATTCATATGTTTTAAAAACATACTTTCACTTGGGGTATTTTCCATGGATATTTCAGGTATATCACGAACAAAATGGTTCCACCATCACCCAGGCACACAAAAACAAGAGCAGGTACCATTCACCACTCATCATGATAGGCTTCCTATCAAGCTTTGCATATCCTGACATCATTTCTCCAAAATTAACCTTAAGGTCTAGCATCTCGACCATGTTTATCACCGCTTCACCTTGCATATCATAAACATATATGTCAGTCGATAAATCCTACCCACTCAAGGATCCCTTCATATTCATAGACCCCTTTGCACTATTGGGATCCATGACCACCTACTCAGGCCCAGGAACAATCCACTTGCACACCTTGAAGATCAACCTTATTCTTCTCCACTCATCACTCATCAAAACCATTCCTGGGCTACCCTTGACATTTTATGACGAATCAAGCAGGAAGCACTACCCTGTTCCACATTTAACCTATCATACCCACACTTTCATAGTCCATTTGTGTCACTTCATCCACCTCATCAACCCCACACCAAGACCAGGCAATGGTGCCACCACCCTCAACAAAAAAATATCATCCCTGCATCATTATGCAGGACAACATATTTTTTGGGGAACTCATCTCTGTGTTTTTACATCCATACCACCTTTACATTCTTTTGGAAAATGTACAAATATTTTTTAGGAAAAGTAATCCCACCCATATTTTTATGTCTTATAACCAATGAAAATTTCTAGTCACCCTTGTTTGGGTCTTTCATTTTCCACCCATCCCAATCATGTCATTCAAGATCATACTTACACATACCCTGGATGTCCTACCAACTCCAGGACTCCAGGGCTACCCCTATCAGAAATTTTTTTGACTACCACCACTCACATTACAGCCACAACCTCGGGCCAGTTGTTCATAACCATTACTATATACAACTCTCATTACCATGCCTTGTTAACCCACCATGTTACAATATTCCTCACAATAAACGTTGATCCCCTATATCAAAACTTCTTGGACAGTTGATTTTTTTTTCCTGTCGACTTCACAACTCATATTCTAGGATTGAGGTAGTTACTTGGATGAGTTTTCCCTTTAAGGAACATCCTCGAGTGGCACAATGGGAATCAAAATTTCCCATTGATTTCATCGACCCCCCTGAAATTCAACATCAACGCCATTTTTCACGTTAGGGTGTTATCGTACTTCATAACCATTGCAGCTTTGTCATTTATTCGAATATATGTGCATCAATAAGAACCTCATTCAATAGTGTGTATGCCACAATGCAAGAGAGGTTCATAAATTCAAAGATCTATGGATACATAAACAATTCATTCAAAAAGTTCTTCACCTAGATGATGCATGGGCGCACCATATTCAACCTATATGTTCAAGAAAATTCCCTTGAGGTCGTTAGCAGTTATCATCACCGGCCATCAACATGTCATCCACTATAGTGTGACTTGACAAAAGAAATATTTATCATATTTTATTAACTCGTCATCATAACAAGCATGGTACATGCCTGCCTCATATAAACACTTTTTATTTATCACTCGGGTTTCCCACAGATCATGGTTACCCTTTCTCCCAAGTCAAGGGGTCCCTCTAGTCATCTCCACGACAAGTTATTATCTCTCTCTCTCAAAGATGTTACGAAAACTCTTAGTCAGAACAAAAAAACATTATGCATTTCAGCTTATGCTTTATTCTAACCTCATACATCACGGGGAAACTGTTAACACTAGAAATTCATACACTATAAAAGTCACTTCAGTTTTTCTAGCAAAATGTATATATAAAAATTTTCGAACTGAAGACATTAGGTCAATCCCAAAATTTAAACTTCCACTAAGGTTGTTAAAAGAAAATTTTGACTATGCACGTGGAAATAGGATGAAATTTGCAGCCACATGTCTTTTCCTTTGAAAGTCCCACAAACAAAGGAAAGTACGAACTCATAAATTTTATATCACTTCCCATGCTTGGGGAGAGGATTCCCTGATTTCCATTAAAGGAAAACTGACTTGGAGTCACCCTAAACACATGCAACCCTCAATGTAATCATCTTCTCCTACTCTTGAGTCACTATCATAATTGAACCAAGAGAGGGAATATGGGTTCAAAATTTTCTATATAAATAAGCCATGGGAGAACAAAAACATGAGACAGTGTTATGCTAGCCAAATTGCTATCAAAGAAACACCACATTTCATTGTTGAAGAAGAAGAAGTGAGAGCACCAAAAAAATTTCCATATTTCTTCTTAGAAATCCAAAATATTAATGAGAGTAGAAGAGTCCACCATTGGAGAGTCTTCACACTTCTTTTGAGAAAGAGGATAAGCTTGAAAAAAGACTGAGGAAAGGGACCTCCTTACTAAGGATTTTGAGCACCATAGCTCAAAGGGTCCTCTTCAAGTGTTTTTAGTATTTGATTGTATTCATCTTTTACCACCAGCAGTCAATAAAGGGAGTATTTTTATATTATTATGTTGTATTTTTTCTTCATTAAACATTATTCTCTATTTTTCTCTTTTGTTTATTTTATGTTTGTAGATGCATTTTTTTCACTATTTTCAATGCTTTGTTTTGTTTAGTTCTATCCACTAACAACACCAAATATCTCTATGATCCTTTCCAGGAAACAACCAACTATAAAGGAGGCATTATTTCATACTCCATTTCCACAAAAACACTAACACACACCCGACCATAGATTAAGCTGAACCAAATATTTCTTTCAGCCGATCACCCCCATGCCATATTATAAGGATGAATGTGGGACACACAACAAACTAACCAAGGCTTCTAGAGGCCAAAACCACCTCAACCAGAATCAATACAACCAATATTTTCCGCAATACCCTCTAGGTCACTAGGTTTTAAAAAAGCATGGATTCCTCTATATCTCTCCACCTAAACCATGAGGAATTTGTTTGTTTCAACCTATCGGATTTACCATGTATCCTGCCATTATTGGTTAAGGGATTCCTATGCCTACGAGGTCACCACCCTCTGGGATTTGCCCTATAACCCACTAGTACGGGTCAAGGGATTCCAAATCCTAATCAAGAGTACTTCCCTCTGCACCTTACCATGTATCCCGCCATTCACCAGTCGAGGATTCCTAGGCTCAATTAAGGGTATTCAACTACGATATTTACCATGTATCCCACCATTCATCGGTCGAGGATTATGAAGCTCAATCAATGTGTTCACATCCAAGATTTACCATGTATCCCATCTCGGGATTCTTAGCACTTGTGAATAATCATGAGACCACCCCACTCACCTTTGAGTCCATCCCGCAATCTAGCTCAACCAAAACAAGTGAACCCCATCACACCATGGCTATCCAGAAATGGCAAGGAAAGGCTAAAAAACAATGTCACACCTGGAAAAACCCATGCCAATTATAATAAGAGAACTAAAATCACACATGCATAACTATGCATGCCAAAACTAACAAGGAAATCATACATGCAACTTGATAACTGCAAGTAATCTCGTTGTAGCTGCTTAATACTACTCTTCCTTACTTGAGATTTTCTACCCTTATGGTTTATTTTCCTTCCTTTGTTTTCCTTCACCCAATGCTAAATTACTCTAAGAATTCTCTAAGTGCTCAAGAGTATGAGAGAGAGCTCCAAAATTGAACTGACAAAAGTCTTTGTATCGATCCTCAGAACCCTTTTTATGAAATATGCCTCTATTTTCTTCAATTTCCATTATTTTCATTCATTTTCCTCCTCATATGAAAATTGAGACCTTTCACGTTCATTTTCTCATAATTTCCATTACTTTCATAAATAAATTCCAAATAATGCCTCATTCCTTTCCAAATCCTTTTTCATTTCCCTTGCCAATTTCCTTTAGCCTTAATAAGTTAAATGAACATTCGCTAGGATGTTTTTCCCAACATTATTCTTGGAATACGTGCCCCATGACCATGGTTATTATTATTCCTTTATTGACTTTATTTACATGAATTTTGGACCACTGTTGTTATAGAACCCTCTCTCTTGGGGGAACATCGTCCTCAATCTTCAATGACACCTACAACTAACAAAATTGCATAAAAATAAAAATAAAAAATGCTACACATGGAGATTTATAACACATCTTGTTGCAATATTTACAATGACTATTGTTGAAAACATGAAAAACATACCATTTAGAGGATATTTATAAAACAACTCATTACGGTATTTAGAATAATAACCTCACATACTTATGCACATTTGATTCAAATAAAAAATAACTATATTGTTTATGGAGCTTTATAAATCTAGCTGGTTACATTATTTACAATAATATACACATATACACATATGCACATTTTCTCAACAAGAAAATAAAAATATACAATGGATGTCTCTGCAACAAGGGAATCTAGAGGCTCACACCTCTACCCTCAAAGTAGTAACAAGATTCACTTCCTTTCAAGGAAGTACAACATACACTACCAAAGTCAAACTGCATCCAATGTCGAGTGCTACAATTCCATGCCACCTGTCCTCTCATTGAACAGTTACTAGCTCATTGTTCCAGGGCACACTCCTAATGTGCATATGGTTCCATATGGAAATGCTAATTACCAAAAAAAATCCATCTCCGACCTTCCCTTCTCTGCTACACAGTGCCTTAGGAAATATGAACAACCCCTTTCATGCAGTCACTCACCTTCCAAGTTCCCCGGAATCCCCTATTCCGGGTGATCAAAACCTTAGCAAGGCTTCCTTGCATTGGAAGGTCAAAAAACAAAGGCATATACCTGCCTCAAAACCATGATATCGGTCATAGCATGCTCATGGAAACCAATGGAAACTATTGCGTACGAGTTTCCAACAATGGTCCTACTCCCGAGGTTCTTTAACAACATATTGTTGCCTATTACAATTCCTTTTTGTCGTTCATACTAATACTTAAATTCAGTTTCAATCACCTAACTGGGCATGTTCATGCATTCTTGTACCAAGCATATAAATTCCATTAGATTAAAAATAAATTGAAATAAATTCACATCATACCTCATCGATGGCCTGTTAATAAGGTGCACTTGAAATTCTACTCACTTCCTGTCACAAGAAGTCAAACTAGTTGTTTCATTAAATCATCATTTATAAACGTATCACATTCTATTAGCTCAAAATGCAACCATCGTTTCAAAATCATGAACCACATGCAATCATCATAAAACAAAATCATAGATCACATGTAAACATCATAAATAAGAGTCATAGATCACATGCATAATTGAAATTGAAATAAAATACTAATACTTATCCTTTAATTGATCCTTAGCTTCTACCATTATCCTTTTTCCTTTCCTTACACACACCAAATCAGTTGGCACACCTAAAAAGCATCCAGTTCCTTCTCCTCAACCACTTATGCATACACAGAGTGTGCGCCACACACATACAACCACACATGACATAAAACACCATACAATACATGCACCTACACCTAACATACAACACATACACATGCATCCGGTGTACGACACAACACATACATGTATGTACACAAAGTACAACACAATGGATACACATGTCATGATACCATGACTACACAATGCACATTATCAGTACAACACATATAAAAAACAACATGTTCAACATGCATACAATACCGCATGTGCACAATACAACATGTACAATATGCACACACTACCACATGTTCAACAGTACCCTATGTATAACATGTACACAGTTCACACATACACAACATCACCTGGACAACGTGTAAACAAAACCACCTGCACAATGTGTACATAGCACAACATGTACACAAAATCACCTACACAATGTGTATATAGCATCACATGTACACAAAAAAAATTACACAACATGTACAAAGCACCACCTGCACACAACACCCCATGTACAACATGTCCACTACACTACATGCACACAGTACCACATGTACAATCATACACACAATACCACATGTACATAGCACCATATGTACAACATGAAAACCACACCATATTTACACAACTCCACATATGCAACATGAACAAAGCACCTTGTGTGCATAGCACCACATATCCAACATGCGCACAACACCATCTATACACAATATTGCATAAACAACATGTACACAACACCTTATATACCACTCTGTACATAACCTTGCATAAATAACATGTACACACACTATATAAACACAACACCACATGCACACAACATCACATGTGGAACATATACAATAAATAAAAAATATACACAAAAATAGTACCACACATCCGAATACCACACTTCCTCTACGAGAAAAATTTGCTTCTGGTGTCTTTCCACTATTCATGCTTGTCCCAACATGTCGCAGATCACACTACTCCCATTTCACTAATGTATCCCTCAACATTATATGTCCATAACATAAACATAGATGTAGTATAAGCATATAATATCAATTAATATCCACATGATACTGACCTCATATATTTTTCAGGGCTACTCTTCCACTTGATTCCTCATAGCTAGGAATCTCTTCGTATCATTCACCTGCACAAGCAATCATTCCTCCATAAGAATGATTCTTGATGACCTTTTTATACAATGGCATACATACATACATACATACATACATATAAAAATTAGCATAAAACAATCATAATCCCTGATAACCCTGTCAAATAACAACATACATACATACATACATACATATATATACATATAAACATCAACATAAAACAGTCATGATCCCTGACTATCCTATTAGATAATGCCATACATACATATATATATAGTCATTAGCATAATCATGATCACAATATAATTACCTGATATCATAAGGTCTAGGTTAAGAGAACTCCCTTTATCCACGCATCACATGCACAACATCGAGAACAACAGTTCCCAACATAGCCAAGGAATATGATGCCTCAAATCCATTTGCTTTACCTTTCTTGTTTCCTTTCTCATGATTGTACTGCCACCATCCATTTAGCCCAAGGGACCCAACCAATCCAACCAACTGTCATACTCTTGCCTTCAATTTCCCATTACTCATGCACCAAGTTTAATCTGAGTCTTACATTACATGTTGGATTTAATTCATTTCTCCTCGAGCTCCATTAAATTTCCTCTTTCCCAACCAATTCCCAATAATCTCAAACATAAAATGAAATAATAAGAAACAAACCAAAAGAAAACAATTAAAACCAATAACAATACGACACCACAAACAAAGTGGCATGATTATGGACTAGACAAAGTCAAGACCGCAAGTCAAGCACAAACAAATAACAAAAATACCTAAAGAAAAAAACTAGCAACATGCACCATGACTCAATCCCAAGGGCTCCCCAATTCCTTCAAGGGAAATTTCAACCCAAGCCTTCATCAATATTTCATGGAAGTCTCTTTTCCATGCAATTTCCTACCTCATACTGCCATAAACAGATAATTGTCGGTGTATAAGCAAATATAACAATATACCAATTATCTTACCTTTTTTTTCCAAGCACGTCTCCTTGCAACTGAACAAGTACAAATTTCATTTCTCAAGGGACTCCAATCCCTTGATGAATCCATCTATAACTAGAAACTAGCTAATATACCTATCAAGCACATGTTCATGAATATACTGCATATCGATATAATGTCACACGAAAATCAAGGTTAGAAGACTTCATGCATTCATGCAAAACACCCATTCATTCAGAAACAAGACGATCTTTATGTCTATCCACTTTTCCATCTGGTCCAAATTTGGTTTTGTAAACCCATCTGCATCTGACAATTTTTCTTCCTTTTGGAAGAGGAACAAGATCCCAAGTATTGTTTTCCAATAAGGAATGATACTCTTCATTCATAGCTTCGTCCCAATCTAGATGACTGGAGGCTTCCTCAAAGGTTTCTGGATCAAATTTTTCTAGAACTTGAGCCAATAAGGAAGAAGCTCTTTCGAACTAAGAATGTGAACGACGTCAATCGGCAGGGTCACCTGCAAGAGAACCTGTTGCATCCCGAGTAGAGCGGACCCATCTTGGAAGCGGTGGAGTATAAGGAACAATTTCATGAGGTGGAGGAGGATTTTCATCCTCGTTGTGATCATCTGAACTAGAAGGAACTCTATTAAAAATAGAAGAGAGAGAGAAAGGTGGAAAATATGCTGAATCAGGCTTGCAGGCCAAAGGTGGCACACCCGCCGAACTAGGCTCGCAGACCGATATATTTTCATCAAAATTTACATCTCTTCTAATGATTATATTTTTGGATTTTGGTTGAATAAGTCTATATCCTTTGACATCTTCAAAATATCCAACAAAAATACATTTTTCACTCTTAGGTTCTAAGGCTTTATGTTTCGCATCTTGAATATGGGCCCAAGCATCACTTCCAAAAACACGAAAGTGACTTATATCTGGTTTGATTGAGTGCCAAGCTTCTTTTGGAGTTATATTCTTTAAAACCTTAGTAGGAGTATGATTTACTATGTAATTTGCACAGTTAATGGCTTCTGCCCAAAAATTGAGACCAGGCCCTTTAGATTGAAGCGTATAATTAGCCATTTCTTTTAAGGTGAGATTCTTCCTTTCAGCTACACCATTTTTTTGTGGAGTATATGGAACAGTATGTTGCAATTGAATGCCATGCTCAGTGCAGAAGTTGATAAAATTTTTGTTAACATATTCTCCGCCATTGTCTGATCTTAACTTAATAATTTGATGTCCAGACTATTTCACAACAAAGGAATTAAAGGCTAGAACATGTTAAAAACTTCACTCTTGAGTTTTAAGAAATATACCCAAGTGCGTCTAGAAAAATCATCAATGAAATTTAAGAAGTACATGCAACCAAAGAAAGAAACAACAGGAAGTGGACCACATAAATCATTGTGCACAATCTGCAAAAGGGCTGAAGTGTGCTAAGAAGCACGTTTTTCAAAACTATCCCGATGATGTTTTCCGAGTACACATCTGGAGCAAACACCATCTTAGCAAGATACCATAAGAAGACCCATCACCATATTTTCCTTACATAGAGTTTGAAGAGAGCGATAGTTTAAGTGACCAAATCGCTCATGCCAAAGTTTGCTCACATCATCATTATGGGCAACAAAAACAGAGGGAAGAGAGGATGACCCAAATTTGTCAAATTTATACAACCTTGTGGAATCATCAGCAATGCCAGTAGCTAAAATATGTTTAGGATCTTTGAGGTCCTTGATTACAACATCATGAGATGATAATTCTAATATTTTCCCTTCACCTGAATGAGTTATCTGATAAACAGATAGAAGTTTGCATGATAAGGTAGGAACACATAGTACATCATTAAACTAACCATTATCTAGATAAATGGTTCCAGATCCTACAAAACTAAGAGATCTATCATCACCAACATAAATACGTTTGGTGTTACAATCATTTAAAGAAGAGAACATGGATTTATTTTTAGCCATGTGGTAAGAATCTCTAGAATCAATGAGCCACTCATGAGAAAGAGAAGAAGAAGATACACTTAATGCATAACCAAATCTTGATGTTCGACAACCACAAGCAGAAACTTCCATGCCTGAAGATGAAGGTGAAGAGTGCTCCAAATTGATGTTGTGCTTCTTCATTGCTGCTTCTAAGGCTTCCATCTTCTTAAAGCATTTGGGCTCTATATGGCCATCCTGATTTCAAAATTTGCAATGTCTATTTGTCTTCTTCCCTTTGTTTTGATTTGCCTTATTATTTTGGTGATTTGATTTTTCATTTTGCGGCTGAAATTTCTTAGCAACCTTGTTTGGTTTAGGACCATATTTTTTAGGATACGGCTTCTTGGGATTCTTTTGATATGGTTGTTGTTGGGCTGCTAAGGCTTTCTTAGAAGCATTTCCAGCAATGATAAGACCAAGGTGTAAAAATTTCTCTTGTTCTCTTATCAAAGAATCACAAAAGGCATCAAAAGAGGGATTATTGTAGGTGGTTCCTGAAGAAATGATGGCTTCTCTGGTGGAATGGAAGGCGGAATCAAATACATAGTATGCAGGGCCAATCTTAGCAAGAATGCAATAGATGAGGCTACCATCATCCTTTCTGATCTTACAACCTTCTAAAAGAATTCTGGGGGTCTTAAATTTGGACAAAAAATCTTCAATGGAGGATAAATTATTGGGGTCCAAAGTAAGCAAGTCATTTTCAAGCTGGTGGGCCCTGATTTGATTTTGAATGCCAAAAACAGTTTTTAGCTTTTCGATGGCTTCATCATGGGTGTCAATGTCAAGGATATGAAATCGAAGATCTTGAGCAATGGAAATTCCTATCAACCCTCGTGCTTGATCTTGTTTATTTTCCCATTTAGAAGCTTTATCATCATCATAAGGTTTATTTTCTTGTCCTGTGGCTATTCTATAAAGCCCTTTACTTCTAAGTATATCTACCATGTGAGGTAGCCATTGGAAATAATTGGTGTTGTTAAGAATAACTGGGCATGCACTTTCCTTTTTTTTTTTTAAATGAAGCTGAGAAAAGCTGAAAATAACTTCTCCAATGGAAATATCTCTAAAAATTAGGCCGTTTAAAAAAAAAGGACTCGAAAAACGGCTTCCAGATGAAGAAGTTATGCCTTTTGACAAATCGGAGTTGTAGATGCCGAATAGATACAGGAACAGGATGAAAGAATATTGAGAAGGAGGCTTGAACCCAAGACCTCTATTCTCATAAACTAACCCCTCACCAAGTGAGATAGTAAAAGGATCACGTTATTGTATGAAAGGAGGAAGGGTTTTTTTTTTTTTTTTACTCTTCGATGTGTGTGCCTTTTCCAACACAAAAAAACACAAAAACCGAGCAAAAAAAAAATGAAATGCAAAGCCTTACGTTGGAATGTTAGATTTTCAATTATCCTTACCAGCAACTATCACCTTTTTACTATTTTTGATTTCCTGAGATCGCACAAAGACGCGGGGAAAGAGCATACGTAGCAAAAAAATCCCTTTTTCCTGTTTCTGATTTGCCGAGATCGCACGCAGTGCACAACAAAGAGCATACACAGAGAATAGGGTATAGATCTCGAAAATAAATAAAATCTTAATACCGAAAATAAATAGAAAAAAACCGAAATTAAGCAAAAATATTAACAAATATAACTGCAAAATAGATGCTTTATACCTCCAGATCTAAACTGTCATAACTTGGGAAACCAGAAACCTTTTCGCATGAAACGAAATGTATTTCTCACTGTAATAGATGCTCCAGACACAACCGAGCAATTCTCCTAGCCAAAAAATGTTCAAAAATAGTAGATCTACAAAACGACATTCACATGTAGTCAAACCGGCTTTAGATTTTGATCAACAACGGACGCGGCCCTCAAAATAGCTCTGATACCATGTAGGAATTTATAGGGTAAGTTCTGTAGATCAAGAACCAAAGGTCACCGCTTACAAACAGATCACAAATCAGTACACCAGTATAATCACGTGGTTAAAACCCTGAAAGAGGGAAACAGTCCACAGCCTGAGCCAACGCGGCCACTTCAGGAAATTTATTAATATAAAAGGAAAAGTTACATATGTTTCTCTCATAAACGGTTACAGAAAAAATGACCCTCCATGCTCTTTAAATAGAGATCATGGACCAATTGGGTGTTAAGCCACGGATCAAGTGTCGTTAATACCAAGGTGAGATATAACCGTCAGATCACTACAAATTGTGACCGTCGGATTATAAGTTACAAATGTACATGGTAAAGAAACATACTTTACTTAACTCTACACTAGACTAAGTTATTCTTAACTATTTCCTATGTGTCGGAATATCCTAACATCCAAACATAGTCAAAGAAATTCTCACACAATTCCTTTCTTTTACCTTTTGCCTTGTTGCAATTGAGTCTTATTATAAACTATCACGTCACCCAGCTGTTAGCTATATAAACACATCAACTATTACCTTGGCATGCTAATACCAAGCATGTTTCCCTACAACTTCTCACACATGTCGATCACATGTTCCAAAGATCAAGACAACATATCTATTAATTTGAAATCAACCTTTACCAAGGCTAACACTCATGTCATAATCAACAATCAAATCACATTGATTAATCATATTACATCATTCTACAACTATCACCTACTTATATTCAAGTACATATCAGTTGTCTCAACACGTGTTAGTAAAACCATTTTAAAAGAAGATAATTCCTTCATGCAATCTTATGGATACAAACTCATAATGTGAACTAATCAAACATTCAACCAAAAGATAGATTACATAATAGACACCCAACACCCAAACACAAAATAGACGACATAATCAAACATTCAAGCACCAAGTAGACGACATAAGAAAAATCATACATTAATTTATCTTAGAGGAGGGTATCTTGTCTATACAATCAATATAGATTAACACGATATAATTTCACAATATATCAAATCAAACATAATTAAAGTCATAATATCCATAATAGTAAGTAGATAACATATTCACATCATAAACTAATAAATAATTGTCATGCATGCATAACAATCACATATGCTCAATCAATCTAGATTAGTACACCACAATATTCCAAATAGGTCAATTGATACCCGACTCTCTTAACCATGACCATCTACACAGGCCAATCCAAATTAGCACAATACCTATAACATCAAGATCTTAAATACAATGAACATAATCATCAATCATATGACCACATTGCATATAACAACAATTTACTATGCTTCATAACTAACTGATGCATTTGCATGTGATAACAATGATTAACTAACATATATAATACCTATAACTAAAAAACCATACAATAACATACATGTATATAACCCTGATGCTTCTAAAGAAAATTAACCAACATACCTGCACACCGACCATACAAACCTATATGACGATTTGCTCTTACACGGAGGTCCAGTGCTTCAATATCGCTTTGATGATCTGGAACTCCTACTCTATCTCATCCAACATGTCCACATCATAACATACTAGCAACATCATGATGACACAAACTAAATAGAATGACCTCATGGACAACAACCTTAACCATGAAAATGAATTCATAATAATACATACACACCGGTATGCATAGCAAGTGCATATGCAACTGACATGCATTCATGACAAACATATCCTAACATCAACATCATCAAATTTCACATGGTGATACAACTGCAACCATGACCACTTCCATGCATACATAACAAGCACCTATACAACCTGCATGCATGCATGAAAAACACATTCCGCCCATCTAGTCTAAGTGTTTAACCATGCTCATATACCACCTTGTAATGCCCTCCTCCCACATTTACCCGAGCTAACTAGTCTATTGTGGTAAAGATGTGATGAGAGGCTACTATGATGTAATTCAACCTCCTATATCACCTAAAGGAAGTGGATTCTTCAAAAAAAAAGAGTTAATGACTTCCCCATTAAGTTCTATAGGACACCAAAGGGCCAAACCACCCTTCCAAGTGCCTAAAACCTAAGTTAAATCTATTTTTTCAACAATGCCCTGATCTTCCAGACGTTGGAAAAACGCTTCATGATTTCGACTGAAATCCTGTAGTAGTATACATGATTCCTACAAGGGAGTGACTGCAACATTTTTCACCCAGTTTTTGCCTGCGACCATGGGATTTAAGCCAAATTTTCAGGCTAGGATACAGACCTCTACCCATAACTTAATGAAACTTTCAAGAACCATGAATGACACAAGGACAGAGACTTCCATACAAATATTAGACAATAAATTGACCTAACAAGGCCTAGCCATGATATACATTTCTTCAAACATATCACAAATATGTAATCTACATGGCATAACAACATATTTGAACATAGGGGTATCATACTTATCTAAGATTTGTTAAGAAGGGTTGATGCCATCTTACAATAGTTACATTACCATATTTTATATCATACATTCATCAGTCATTCATTTACTAATTAAAACATGATGAGATCCATGCATCAAGTTTGTCAAAAAAAATACTCATAACCAACATAAACAATAAGGATATAACAACCATGAAAACCACATATGATCCAATACATTTACACATGAAATATTAATTAAAAGTAGATCTTATGAATGAATGCATAAGGCAACAAGGTCTAGCAATTCCACGAACCACCCGACCATAGATTGGGCTAAAATAAATCTTTTTTCAGCCAATCACCCCCATGCTATATTACAAGCATGAATGTGGGACTCACAAAAAATCAGCCAAAGCTTCAAGAGGAAAAAACCATCTAAACCCTCATCAACACAACCAAGATTTTTTGCAATCCCCACTAGATCACTAGGCCTTATACAAGCATGGATGCATTCAGATATCTCCACCTAAAACATGAGGAATTTTCATGTCTCAAGCTCTCACGAGGTTACTGGTTAAGGGATTACTAGGCTTACGAGGTCACCACCCTCTTCCCTTTACCGTGTATCCCACTAGTACTGGTCAAAGGATTCCTAGGCCCAATCAATAGTACTCCCCTCTGAGATTTTTTGTGTATCCCTCCATTCACCAGTTGAGGATTTCTAGGCTCAATCAAGGGTATTCACTTCTAATATTTACCATGTATCTCTCCATTCATTGGTCAAGGATTCCTAGGCTCAATCAAGGTGTTCACATCCAGGCTTTATAGTATATCCCATCTTGAGATTCCTAGGAATTTTCAATAATCCTGAGACCACCCCATTCATTTTCAATTCCATCTGTAAATCCAGCTCAACAAAATCAAGAGAACCCCATCACACCATGGCTATCCAGAAATGGAAAGGCAAGGATGAAAAACACTATCACACCTAGAAAAACCCATGCTAATGAAAAAAATAGAGCCACAAACACACATTCATAACAATGCATGCCAAAAATAGCAAGGAAATCATACATGAAACTCGATACCTGCAATTAATCCCATTGTGGCCACTTGATCCTACTCTTCCTTTCTTGATCGTTTCTTCCCTTTACTTTCTTTTTCTTCCTTTACCCTTCCTTCCTCCAATTCTAGATTTCTCTAAGAATTCTCTAATTATCCAAGAGTATGAGAGAGAGATAATAAAGAGAGAACTCTAAAATTGAACTGACAAAAGTCTCTGTACTGATCCTCAGAAGCCATTTTATCAATGAGGCCTCTATTTCCTTCAATTTCCATTTTTCCTTCATTTTCCTCCTCAAATTAAACCCATGAAATTTCACCTTCATTTTCTCCTAATTTCCATTATTTTCATAAATAAATGACAAATAATTCCTAATGCCTTTCCAAATCATTTTCCATTTCCTTTTCCAATTTCCTTTAACCATAATATCTGAAATGAACACCCAGTCGAATGTTTTCCAAACATTCATCTTGGAATATGTGCCCCATGACCATGGTTATTATTTTTACTTTATTAACTTTATTTACATGAATTTTTTACCAGGGTTGTTACAATAGTGGTTATATAAAGAACCTAAGAGCATGGTCACACTGGTTGTATAAAGAGCTCGATAGCACAATCATAGTGATTATATGAATATCATGAGAGAATAGTGGTAGTGGTCAAATAAATATCTTGAGAGAACAATCACAATGGTTGTATGAATAAACTGAGAGTGCAATCACCATTTTTGTATGAATAAATTGAGAGCACAATAACAATGGTCATATAGAGAGCCTGAGAGCAGAACATATTGGTCACAGAAGAACCCGAAGAGCACAATGGCAGCATAAAACCCCTAGAAGAATAGTGATATTGGTTACATAATGTCAGTAGCTGCATTGGTTTGATACTGGTCATATTGGTTTGTTAGTGGTCACATTGGTTTGATATTGGTTGCATTTGTTTAATACGTAAGCTGACACATTGGTTTGATATTCGTTGCATTGGTTTGATATGTAAGTGGGCACATTAGTTTGATACTAGTCACATTAGTTTGATAGCAGTTCAAAACCTGAGTCATGACGAGGACTATCCACCAGGGATGTCTACGTTCCGAAGCTACCCTTGAATAACCATATTACAAACTGAACTAACAAGGTTTATATAACAAGAAACATTGATAATTATACTTGGTAATATGCTTGAGTGATTTGTCCTTGGTTCTAGGTTCAATTCGCACGATTTGGTAGGTATGAAAAGTTTTATTTTTTATAGGTATCACCTATTTTGTTGAATGTCTAGCAAACTACTTGTGGCCAGAAATACGGAAAATTTTTAAAGGGTTCTTTGAAAGAGCCCTTTTTTAGAACATTTAAAATGTTATCTATTTTATGTGGTTGTTTTGAGTTTTTGGGATCAATATTAGTCGAAATATGATTTTGAAGGAATCTAGATTATCAAGGATCAAATATGGATGTAACCAAGTGTGTGTGATGCTCCTATGACACTTATTTGATGGCCTTAATTTATTCAGTTTATTATTAAGGATATATGAGCAAAATTTAGTAGTTTTGGATACATGGTGAAAACAAGTTGCAAAAGGAATTTTTAGCGGCTGGATTGATTAACTTGTTGGAGTAGAGAATGAGTAGTAATGTTTCCATATTGTTATGATGGTACATATTTATAACAAAAATTACATGTTTCAGATTGTGATATTACTTAATATTTATTGGTATACCATGATAGAGAATCCAATTTGAAAATGAGATGAAATAGAGCTCCACAATATGTTAAAGAAGGAGGTCAAAGCCTCAATTAGGTTGGAGCTTAGAGTAGGATGGAGCCCAATCATCAAAAAATTTGGAGCCTCAATCAAGTTGTAGCCTATAGTGAGCGAATTCTTGCATCTTTCAAGGTTCGTTCCTTAATCAAGTTGTAGCTTACTGCAAGTGGCATCTTGCATTTATTGGGGGTAGTTTCCTCCTGTAGGTTTTAGCCTACAAATCTAACAAAGTTACCAATCAAATGAGAACAATGACCTTAAAATGAGAACTGTAGCCAAAAAACCCCAAAAAAAACATGAAAAAATAGCCCAAAATGAAAATTGTGTATGTTGGAAAAATACTCTTTTTTTTCTTAGTAAATTTTCAACATTTTTTTAAAATGACAGTAGAAGCAATTTTTTTTTGCACAAAAAACACCTTGAAAACCACAAGTGTTGATGTCGATACAATGCTTTTTTGGGGTAATTTTTCAACATTATTTAGTAATGGGGTTAAAGATAAAGTATCACAACCCGGAAAAACCTTAAAATTTCAACAATTTTCAAGCATGACATTAAATATAAAATACTTATAACTATTTGCAACCATAACATTAAAGATAAAATATCATGACTCAGAAAAACCATAAAATTTTGACAATTTTTCAACCATGGAATTAAACCAATATCATGACTAACAAAAACCTTAAGTTTTCAACGTATTTCAACCATGGCATTATGGAAAAATTATATAACTAAACTTTAAAATGGAACACTTGAATGAAATAGTTATTATACCAAGAGTACTTTTTTTAAAAATGCTAGAAGTATAGTTATTTTAAAATCTTAGGCTAAGACAACTTGACACATTGCAATGAAAATTTAAGAATCAACAATCAAATTCACACACAATGTAGGTGAACTTGACTGACATTGCGATGAAAACTTAAAAATCAAACATGAAATTAACATACTTCGGGGGAAGACTTGATCCATTATAACGAAACCTTAAGATTAACTATCAAATTGACACATAATGGGGTTGGGTCACTAGTCAAAGATCGACATAGATATTGCAGAAGAAAAAAATAATAATATAATAAATAAATAAAATTACAAAACAAAACAAAAATAAAAATATTGAAAAAATAAATAAAAATAAAACAAAATTAATAATAATAATAAGTAAATAAAAAATATATATTAAAACATAAAATAAAATAATTTAAAAATAAAAAATTGACCAAAAAAAAATATCAAATATAAAAAATTTATAGAAAAAAACACCAAAAAAAAAATAAACAAATATTAAAAAATGTAGAGAAAAACAAAAATAACTCATAAAACATAAAAATATAAAAAAAAATTAAAATTAAAAAAAATGAATGCAAAGTAAAAAAAATTAATAATTAAATAAAATAATAATAATGAAAAAAAAGATAAATATTTAAAAAAAAAAAAAAAAAATTTAACCACAAGAAGGGGAAAAAATAAAAAATAAATAAATATAAGGAAATTGGATATATATATATATATATATATATATATATATATATATATATATATATGAAAAAAAAAAAACATTAAAACAAAACTAAAAGTAAAAAAATATAACAAGAAATTAAACAAAGGATAAATTAAAAGAAAAAACTAAAAGAAAGAAAAAAAATAGAAAAAAAAATCAAACCCCTACATCGGTCATTCGCCCTAATATGACAGAAGGTCGACTCCCAGTCGTTTGACTTGTGACTAGTAGAGGGCCAAACAATTGCCGCAGGACTGGCGAAGCCATGTTGAACGCTACTTCGTCGAGCGTACATCGGTCATTCGGCCCACAACTGGTGGAGGGTCTATTCCGTTCATTGTTCGGCCCTTGGCTAGTGGAGGGTTGATTCCCGAAAACGTCCCTCCACCAATCGCGAGCTGAATGGTCGATGCAGGGTCGAGCAGTAGGTTGAACGACCACTGCAGGCATTAGAGAAATTTCGAAGTTTAAAATGAATCTCCTAAAGAATATTATAAAATAATAGTGGAAATAATAAAATGAGATTAGATTATATCATCAAATTTTAGAAGGGAAAAAACTACAATTTCAACTTGTATTTTTAAATTATCTCCCTACAGTGTTACTCAAATTTTGAGCAGGAGCACTTGTTGAATGCATAATTTAATTCTTCATCCAAGGAGTACCCACGTTACATACTTTCGATGGACCCCTCTACAAAAAAGGAGAAATACATGAAAAAACGTAATTTCAATCATGTTTTCCATGTATTTCTCATTTTTCATGTAATAAGGTCCATCAAAAGTATGCAACACTGGTACTTCTTGGATGAGGAATTAAATTCGGCATCCAAGGAATTCTCCCACTTCAAATTTGAGTAAAACTATAGGGAGATAAGTTGAAAATACAAGTTGAAAAAGTAATTTTTAGTTTATTTTTTATTTTTTAGTTCTTTTTACTTTTTTACTCCAAAAATGGTGAATCATCCCCCATGGTTGAACTCATCATCTTGAATTCCATTGGTTCTTATAAATTTGATTTTGGTAGTACATTTTAGTTTTGAGGACCACTTTAGACCTAATAATTTCTCTAATGGTTGGTAGAGCTACATTTAACCATGACTTCGTCGGCCCTACAATGGTCGTTCAGACCGAAGCTGGCAGAGTGACATTGAACGACACTCCACCGACCCTTTGGTGGTCATTCAACCCCTGGAGGCGGAGAGATAATTCACGGAATTGATCCTCTACTAGCGGGGGGCCAAAAAGCGAAACTTATATATATATATATATATATATATATATATATATATATATATATATATATATATATATATATATATATATAATTAATTTTAATTATAGTTTTTTTCATGTTTTTTCTTTTAATTTTTTTTTTTTTTTTTAATAGTATTTTAATGTTTTTTTTATGTTTTAATTGTTTTTTAAGTGTTTTTTATTTTTTATTCTATTTTAATGTTTATTTTTTATTTTTTAAATTCTATTATGTGTGTGTACATTTTAACTTCATTTTTTAACATATTTTTTGTTATTTTTACTTAATAGTTAATGTCAATTTTTTTTATTTATTTTTTTTTGGAAAAAAGCACTTTGAAATTTCATAAAAATTTCTTATTTTTCTAACTTTTTTTATTCAATTTTTTTCATAAATTATTTTATTTAACATGTCATTTTAACTGAAAAGGTCCCAAATACATATTTTTTAATTATATCTATATGCAAGATATGTTTTTTTTTTTAATGACTGTTTAAAATTATTATTTTTTGTGACAACTATTCTATCTATATTGAAGTGCTAATTAACTATATAAAAATATAAAAATATAAATCCTTGCATCAAATTTTTATTTTTTTTTACTTTTCAAAAAATATTAAAAAATTCACTATAAAAAAACATTTCAAATAAAACAAAAAACACAAGTTTGAAAAACCTTTAAAAACAATCTTAGGATGAAAAATAAGAAGAGGAATATTACAACTTGAAAAATAGTTAAATAATCAAAATTTTAAAAAAAAAAGTGCATACTTAGGACGTAAGAAAATTTAATGCATCAAAAATATGCCTAAAAAAAAAACTCAAAATCCACATGAAAATCACCAACATTTAAAAAAAATTATTCATACTTAATATATCAAAAAATTCAAAGTGTCAAAAATAAGACAAAAAAAGGGGTTGATCTTGTATCAACACTTTTCAAAATTGGCATGAAAATCACTAATATTTAAAAAAACAATTTTTCGTAAAGAAAATTTAAAGTATCAAAAATATGCTCCAAAAAAAAAGGTGTATTCTGAATCAACACTTTTCAAAACCTGATGATTTTTTGCTAGCTCTAAAAAAGTGAGAACTCGGTCAAGTTCTCATTTGATTGGTAACTATGTTATCTATATAAAGAATTAAATATAAAGAAGAATATTTATGGTTTTCTCCCATATGATCTTCCAAGTAAAAAAATTATGTCTCTTTGTGATGTGATAGCTTCTTGATTTGTTGATAGCTTCTTCAGCTACTGATATGATGATGCATTTTTATATTTTATGATATAATGCTTATGCTTCATTTATATATAGTTTTATGATTATGAAAAATTTTTAAATGGTAAAATTGATCTCACATTGTTTCATCCCCCCTCTCACTATGAACTTTGGGCCAACAAGTGGTATCAAATCTATTCATTGTGAGAAAAAATAAACTACTGGAAGATGGATCAAAAAAATATGGACTTAGATGAAACATTTGTTATGCTTATGTAATTTGAACTGGAGGAGGTTAAAAGAAAAAATGGAATCTTAGAAAAACAACTTGATGAAGTTATAGCAAAATCGAGAGGAACATAAAATAAGTTAGAAAATAAAATGATATAATTTCCCATGTCAAGAAAGAGGTAGATGCAAAAAGGTTGTCAACCAAGGAAATTTAGGAAGATGCTCAGACCAAAACAAGAAGGAAAAGGAAAACATCCAAATATCAGATATTCTTTTATGGATTTTTTCTATGTCATGCATTCAGTCATAAGGCACCTAATTTTTATTACGGGATAAATTTTTTACAAGTCACATCGAATTTTTTCTACGCGATAACTTTGGACACAAGGGTATGGAATGTAAAATAAATCAAAGTAGAAGAAGAATTTCTCTCAATGTATGGAATAAAAGGAAGAAAAGTGTGGTCTCATATTATGTTCCCAGAAACAAGAGAACAAATGATATGTCGGTAGTCGTTCTTCAAGACACATGACAGGGGATCAAAGCAAATTCATCAACATCAAGGAAATAGATAAAGGTAAATAAAATTTTGATAACAATGCATATGATTGTATTATTGGAAAAGGAACATCAAAAATTAAAAAATGGAAGAAACAAAGCTCAAGATGTACTATGTATATAAGGATTGAAACATAATTTTTTAAGTGTTAGTTAAATGTGTGATCAAGGCTTTGACATAATTTTCAACTATATGAGATGTGAAATCATGAATGTAGATATCGGTAAGTTAGTAGGAACATCTATCAGAATAGATGGAAACATATATATACTAGATCAATCATTGAAAAATTTTGTGTTGGAAAAGTAGATGAAATATGGTTGTGGCATAAAAGTTTGGGACACATATTTTGACAACCTAGTGAATATTACAAGAACAGAAGTTGTCAGAGATATTCCTAGGATCTAAAAACCTCATAATGAAATGTGCAAAGCACGTCAACTTGGGAAGCAAACCAGAGTCTTCTTCAAAGAAAAAGAGTACTCAACATATTGACCACTGGAAATTGTTCACATAGATCTTTGTGGACTAGTCAAGACATGAACTCTAAAAGTTGAGATATATTTTAAGTTATTTGTTAATGGTTTTACAAGGATGACATAGGATGGATTTCTTTAAAAAAAATGAAGCATTTGAAAATTTTAAGAATTTAAAAATGAAATGGACTTGAAGATAAAATGCTTAAGGAAATATAGAGGGGGAGAATTTACCTCTTGTAAATTTAATCAATTATGTGAGCATCATGGAATTAGAATACACTTCACTAATGCAAGAACACCTTAGTAGAATGTTGTGGCCAAAAGTAAAATAGAACAGTTCAAGATATGGCAAGAACTCTTATTTTTTAAGCTCAAATTCTAGACCGGTTATAGGGAGAAGAAATAAGTACAATTGTGTATATTTGAAGAATTCTCAAATCAGAACTAAAATCTTTAAAACCCCTTATGAGCTATATGGAAAGGAAGTAAATATACTATTAAAAATTTCAAAATATTTGGAAGAAAGTGTTACATAAAGGTGAATGAAGAAAAACTTGGGAAATTTGAAGCCATAGCCAATGAAGGTATATTTCCAGGATATGTCTATCCAAGAAAGGGTTATAGCTGCTACAAAAAAAAGAACACGTGAATTTATTAAGAGTATTAGTGTAAAGGTAGTTGAATGACTTCCTTAGAATGAAGTTCTTCATCAAGCCCAACCTAATCCTAATATTTTTCAATAATATCCATTAGAGGAACAAGATGATAAATAATTTGATGAAGTCTAAACAAAAGAACATGAGCCTATGCAAGAAAAGAATCCATCTAGGTATGTACAGAAAAATAATCCAAGTGATTAAATTTTGGGAAACAAAGATTCAAGTTTTCAAACTAGAAGACATTAAACATAACATTTTTTTCATTAATGGAACCATATAATTTTTCTCAAGGAAACGAGGATGAGCATTGGGTAAAAGCCATGAATGAAGAATTGAATCATATTGAACAGAATAAAACCTAGTAATATATCCCATGACCAAAGGTCAAAAATGAAATTGTAACCAAATGGATACATAAGAACATAATTGTTGAACATGGACAGGTAGTAAGAAATAAAGCTAGACTTGTATGCAAAGGTTATGCACAAGTGGAAGGAATTTATTTTAGTGAAACATTTTCCCATGTAGCTTGTCTAGATTTCATCATAATGTTCTTGGAATTTTCTGTTTCAAAGAGTAAAAAATATATAAAATGGATATAAAGTCATTATTATTAAATCAATAACTCAATGAATTCTAGGTCTATTTGGAACAACCAGAAGGATTTCAATTAATAAAAGACAAATATGTTTTCCTTAAAAAAATCAATAATTATATGGCTTTAAGCACGATCCTAGGGCATGATACTCTATATTGGATGCTTATCTTCATCAAAAAGTCTTTAGAAAAGGCTTGGCTAATAGTAATCTCTACAACAAGAATGAAGAAGGTAACATTATAATCATTGTTTTCTATGTGGATGATATTATATTTGGTAGTGATGACGACTAAATGATAAAAAAATTTGCAAACAACATGAAAATAAGGAATTTGAGATGTACATGCAAGGTAAATTAGTTTTTTTGCCTTAGAATAGAATTCAATTAATCAAATTCAGTCATCTTCATATCTCAAACCCATTGAGAAACCAAGTGAAATGTAGTCAAGTCACTTAATTCCCCTTCTTGATAACTACTTGTGAATATAATATGTTTTCCTATTCCTTCATATATCTTCTTCTTAACCAATTATACAATTGTTCAATTATTCAAGAAAGATAGAGATCACAGTGAGACAAGATACACTAGAAATTAGGCTATTATCTAGGGAAAAACCCATAAGGTGAAAGGTCAACAATCCTTTTCTTATAGAATTAGATCAGAATGAGATATATCCAATCCAATACCAAGACCAAAAATACCACCAAAATCCCAAGTCAAACCCTTCTCCAAGTCACCTCCAAAATTCAAAGGCAACACTAGACAAACTTCTTCAAATACAGTAAAACTTCAAAAAAATCGGACCTGCAACTAGGGATGAATTTTTTCCTACAACTACCTTGGAATTTTTGGCCTCTTTCACAGAAAAAATGTGTTCTTCCACATGTGCGAATTTGTACTAGTCAAATATTTGGTCAAGACAAAATATTCTTGTAGTTTTTTTTTGTATTCTCTCTCATTTTACTTGACTTCTTCTTCCCCTACACTAGCTACATATGTGGTTCTTGTTGATCAAATGAATGATCTCAAAGTATGTTGAACTTGTCACTTATATATCTCTCAAGCAGGGTCAAATAGGGGCCACTTGTAGGCCAACTTTTCCAAGGAGGGAAAATTGATCATTTTGTAGACTTATGACTCAAAATAAAAATAAAAATTATCTTTCATGGAAATGTAAAAATGGGACATGATAAAAATAAAGTTTCTTTTGACTCAGAAACAAATTATTTTTGACTTTAGCATGAATAACGTGCTTGAAAAAAACATATTAAATACATTAATGATAAATATAAATTTTGAAGACCGAACCTAATTACAACTTCAAGAAAACCAAATATCTTAAAGAAATATTGAAGAATTTTGGAATGGAAATTTATGCCCCAGTAAGAATAGCTATTGTTACAGGTTCTAAAGTCGGCAAATATGATGAATATCCAGAAGTAAATCACACAATGAATAGATCGATGATGGGCATCCATTACAGAAAATTTGAGGTAAAAATTAGGCCTCAAAACAAAAAAGAACAACCAAAATCAACTTTATAAGAACTAATCAGATTCAAGATGATGATGTAAACCATGGGGGATGATTCACCATTTTTAGAGTAAAAAATTAAAAAGATAAAAAAAAATATTAAAAAAAAAAATGTTTTTTCAAATTATCTCCATACATTTTTACTCAAATTTTGAACAAGAGCACTAGTTGAATGCATAATTTAATTCCTCATCCAAAGAGTACCCATGTTGCATACTTTTGATGGACTTTGCTACACAAAAAAAATGAGTAATACATGAAAAAACGTGATTGAAATCACATTTTTCATGTATTTCTCATTTTTTTGTAGCAGGGTCCATCAAAAGTATGCAACATGGGCACTCCTTGGATGAGGAATTAAATTCTACATCCAACTAATTCTCTCACTTGAAATTTGAGTAAAATTGTATGGATATATGCATTTGATCAACTAGAAAATAGAAGGATATGATGCCCATATCTGTAATAAGGGAATCCAAAGGCCCACACCTGCACCCTCAAATTAATACCAGGATTCACCTCCTTCCCAGGAAGTCCATAATCCACTGCCAAAGTCAAAGTTGCATCCAATGTCTAGCTCTACAATCCTACATTGTTGTACTCTTAGTGAACAATTATGGGCTCATTTTTCTAGGGCACACTCCCAATGTGCATATGATTCCAACTAGAAATTCAAATGACCAAAGGAAATCCATCCCTGAACTTCCCTTATCTGCTACATAGTCCCTTGGGAAATCCATTCACCTCCTTCTCTACAGTCACATACCTTCCAACTTCTTCTAGCACCCCCATCTCGGGCAGTCCATCTCTTTGCAAGGCTTCCTTGCATCAGAAGATACAAAATCCATGGCATATCACTGCCTCAAAGCCATAATACTGGACATAACATGCTCATAATGGCCCTGCTATTGAATTTCTTTAGCAACATATTGTTGCATGTTCCAATTCCTTTTGTTGGCACTACTAATTCTTGCAGTTGGTTCCAATCATCTAAAATTGGGAATTACATTATTTTCTGTACCAAGCACATAATTTCCATTAGATTTGAAATAAATTGAAATAAATTCAAAATGATACCTAATTCATAGTTCATCAATAAGGTACACTTGCAATCTTGTTTACTTCCTGTCACAACAATTAAAACTGGTTGTTTGATCAAATTATCATGTATAAACATATCACATATAGTTAGCTCAAAACACAACCATCATAGGTCAAAATCATGAATCACATGCAATCATCATAAACCATAATCATAAATCACATGTAACCATCATAAGTGAGAATTTTAGATCATATGCATAATAAATCTATAATAAAATATTGATATTTATCCTTCATCGGTCCTTAATTTTTCCTTTGTTCTTTCTGTACACACACTAGACTGGTTTCTACACCTCACAAGCATCCAGGGCCTTCTCTTCAATCATGTACACATACATGCAGTGTACATCATAACACGTATACACATGCAACATACAACACCATACAATACATACAACCACACCAGAATATGACACATACACCTACCCCTAGTTTACTATACAACACAATACATATGCCTACACTGACATGCAACACATACACCTACACTTAGTGTACAATACAACAAAATACATAAACATATACATATACTTACACATAGTACAACACAACGAATACAGATGTCACGATACCATGCCTACACTATGCATATACATAGTACCACATACTCTCAGGATAACATGTGCAACATGCACACAATACCACATGTATACTAGTACCATATGCACAACATGTACACAATACCACTTGTACACAACACTAGTTGCACAACTTGTTGCACAACGTGTGTTTGTGCTCAACCTAGTGTTCCTAAATTGAGTTCATTAATTGTCAACCAGGGCTAGTAAACTGCTGAAGTGTGGTGCACTATATGTGCCTAGGTATTTGTTTCTCACTACGTTGTATTTAGTGTTTTATGATGTTTTTGGTTTTATGGTTTTATGTTGAAAAGGGAAAGAACTAAGTGTTGGTGAAAAGAAGCTACTGATTGTGTTAAAACAGAACAAAGCCTAAACTATGGATGGAAAACAACAAATGCAAAGCTTGATAATGACTTCATTGCAAGGGAATAAATCACAACATGAACTTGAACTTATCCAATTCATTCATTAAAGATGTGTTGGAAGAGCTTTAGAAATGGACAAGTTAAGTGTAAATGAAGTTCTCCTAACTAAACAATCAAACAATCAACTTACAATGTTACAACATCTCATCCATGGTTAAAGGTTTATTGGAACATATTTGGAAAAGAACATTTGTAGCATAATAAGATTTCTACTCTAAACTAGCTTCCAATTATGTTCTGCAACTCAATCTAGCACCACTAGGCCTCACTCAAAAGTTTATAGATTTCTTTTTAAAATAGTCTTTGAGAAAAGGCTTATTTGTGAAATGGTAAAAAGGTTGCAAAATAATCCAGGTCTTAGACTGATACTAGCCTCTGTCCAAATGATTATGTATTAATATGAGGTTGGAACAAAAGAAGTTTTGTAAATAATGAAGACTGTGGTATTTAAATTTAACAACTAGTACAATTTAAAAATGCAATGGATAACAACTAAACTGGAGTGCTACTAGTCTACTTGAAGTATAGTTAACAGTGTTAAATTAAAATGCCATTATCAAACTTGAAATGTAGTGACAGAGCTGAACTAAATGCATTCTACCTCCAGAGTGGTGTAACTAAATTAACATGCAACTAGTCTATGGAATTCTACAGCCCATCTCGTTCAATATGAATGATATTTTGTAAGAGTTTGTAAAACAAGTATGGTTGTATTATTCAATGCAATTGAACATAAACATAAGATTTAAAGCAAATACAACTAGAATCTAAGACACCTTAGCTGTTTCTTATTCATTGTTAATGATATTTTGGAAGAGTTTGTAAGAGTAAGACCGGCTGTGACACTTAGTGTAAACAAGCAACTAAAACCTACAATACCACAACTATGCCTTATTCATCATGATGATATTTTGGAAGAGTTTATTAGAGTAAGTCTAACTGTGATAATTAACGAAAGGAAATGCAACTAAAACCTACAATACCATAGCTATTCCTTATTCATCGTATTGATATTTTGGAAGAGTTTATAAGAGTAAGTCTAGCTATGATAATTAATGTAAACAAATATGAACATAAACTTCAAAAACTTGCCTAAGCTAGAAATGAAAACGAGACTAAAATACTTATCTAAACCGTATAAACAAGGTTGCTCAGGAGGCAGGGGCCCTCTACCACCAGAGTAGCACAAAATCTACTTCAAGGTTGACTCAACGCTTTCAAGGAAATGATACTTCTTCCATTAAAAGAGAAATTTCTTCAAAACATAGTGTTTTTGTACTTCTGAAATCTAGCAGTAAAACACAAAATCTAACCTTGTCCCTCGGTTTCCCGAGCCATATTTATAATTAAAATTACATAACTATCTTGACATAACCTAGGGATAATTGTCTTTCCAAATTAAAATCGAACTAGGACTCTGATGGTGGTCTTGTAACATGATTAAGGACATCTGGACTGTCCTTGTCCTATTAGGAGTCTATCTCCTAGTTTGAGTTCCCACGTGCTTAACCACCTACAGAATTCTATTTAAACTTCGTGGAGAGAAAAAAATGATGAGGGCATGATGTGGAATACACCCATATGCGTTTTGATCCAAGATGACACCTGTAACCTGCGTAGACATGAAGACAGCTGCGAAATCGGCCACTAGCTACAGAATGTCTGCATTCTGCAACTAGATCTAGTTCAAAAAGTAATACAATGAAAAAATCATAAATACATAGCAAGTTAGTCATGATATTCATTCTTAAAGCAATTTTAACTAATTCTATTGATCATTTGAGCCTGTGATTAATAATGGACAAAGGAAATGGAGTGGAATGTGGTGGAAGAAAGAACATCTTTGGAGCTCAACATACCCCCACTGCTAGATTCTCGCATGTCCTCATGCAACTATTCCATGAACTCTAAGACCTCTGCAAGAACATCCAACCCTCTTTTTCTGCTTTTCCTGGCAGTCAAAGGCCTTCTGGGCTTCCTAATGACTAACTTGAACCTTAAATTGGTAAGTGCCCTGATTAAATTTTTGTTTCTCTTTTTCAATTTTTCATTGGCCTTGTACACTTTGTCCATTTGTAGAGATAGGGTTGAATTCATATCAGTTTTCAATTTAACTTGCTCCCTCAAAATATCATTCTCATTCATGATATGCCTATTAAGTACTTCTAGCTCATACTTATCTCTTCTTAGCACATCTATTTCAGACTTTGGTGGGCTAGGGGTTCTGTCTCTACTTTCTGAAGCTCTCCTCTCCAATGACTCAACATAGTTGTAAATTTCTTGCTGTGCAGGATCTATTTCAGGAGCTCCTTCATCAAAATCTTCCTCAGTAGGTGTTTCTTCATCCTCTATGTTTATGACTCCATTTTGTTTAACCTTTTTTTTCTTTAGTATCCCTCTAAGTCTGTGGCTCCTTCTTGGTTGAGATGGCCCTTCTCCTTTTTCTCTGGAAAATTTTATTATTATCCTCTCTTTCTTAAGCTGCTTCTTATTCTGAACTAATTTCTCAGAAATCATTTCTTCACTACTTTCTTGTATTGTTTTACCAGTTTCAGTTTTGGAGGATTTCCATTTTCCGCTTCTTTTTGTAGGTTTATCTTCAGGGGAAGGTTCCTTTGGTTCCTCAAAGTGATTTCTCACCAAGAAGTCATCCCAAGTATCTCCCATTTTTGCTAAATGATATTCAATTAAAATCTTGACTAAACCATGGTGGTATAAAGTTGTCTCCAGAAATTGAATTCTCTTTTGAACACTTGAAGCCATTTTCTTTAAACTATGAAGCAAGAAAAAGGGAAAATTGAGTTCTTCTTCTAGGAAATGCATTATCAACCTAATATGGTAAACATAGAAAGTACCATATCTTCCTTCACAAGTGATGAATTTTTGAAAGATAAGAAACATGTTCCTCCATTTGTTCTTTAGTGCAGAGCTAGGGATACCCTTTTTAAAAATGGTAACATCCATACCTGGTGACTTGAGTATCTGCTTCCATGCTTCGTTATGAAATTCTCTATTCTTGCACCACCTTTCGCCTTGTCTAGGCAATTCCGTTGCTTCTACAATAAAAGCCTCTGTAATGGTGAATTTAATATCTCCAACTTCAACCTCGGCTCCATTGAAAGATCTTGCAAAATTTTTAGTAACCTCTTTGTGAAAGCCACTAAATTTTTCAAGGAATTGCAACCATCCTGCTTGTTGTAACATTTCTCTGATTTGGGGATAGCCTTCCAAGTACTTAGTGCCAACTGGTTCAGTTCTCACGATGAGGCCCATAACTTCTCCTTCAATCTTCAATTCACTAGTCTTCTGCTCACGGTGAGAATGGCCGTTAACAAGTTGTTTTTTCCCCACAGATGTTTCCTCTGTTCACGGTGACAATGGTTGTTATAGAGATGCCTCTGTTTCACAGACTGAAATGGTTAAAGGTTGGCTACGGGAAAGAGTGATATGGAGTGGTTACGGAATTAATATAATGAGGTGAGGATGATGTATATGAGTTGAAAGATATCACAGAGGAAAAGACCGTGGAGATATTTTGTAACGAATTCAAAATCATCATTAAATGCTTAGTGACGTGACTAATCCAATCACTTCAGCACTTTAACCGTTTATATTTTTAAATGATGATCGGATATGGGTTTTGAAATGGTGGAATAGAAGGAGTTTTATCCAAAGTTTTTGCGGGAGGTTTGTTAGGCATGATCAACAAAATTAATTAAAACAACTTTTTGAATAATACATAACTGAACTATACTAAAATTTTTCATGATTCGTCACTATAATAATTGCATACCTTTGCCTTTGCTTTAATTTTCTTGTGATCTTCATATGCTTTGTTCTCTCCTGAAAAATCATTAATTTTTGAGTCTTCATAACCTTCTTGATTTTGCTTGTTCTTGGATATGCAGGATCATTTTGTTGCAGATCAAATGATTGCTAGACAGTGCTTTCAGGCTTTCTGGCTGCAGAATGTCTGTCTGGCTGCAGAATGCCTGACTGGCTGTAGAATGTCTGATTGATTGCAGAATGTACCTGTAGAGAACTTGAAATATGGTTTGAAGCTTGGAATGATGAAAGGTTGTATGAAATGAATAATGAAATATGGTAAGATGGAGTATGAATGAAGTGAATAATGGAGTGGAATGGATCACAACTTATGAAATGGAGTGAAGTATGAGAAGTGACCTGCAATTCATGATATGTATTATTTAATTGCAGAAAAACATCAAACTTTAAAAATCTGGAATGGAAATGAGGTGGACTATGGGGTGAAATGAATGAAGTGTGGATGAATGAATAAAATGGAGTATGGATGAATGAATGAAATGGAGTATGGATGGATGAATAAATGGAATGAAATGAATCACAAGTGAAATATGGATTTGCACTTATGATTATGTAACAGTTGCTTGTAGAAAAAAAACAAAATGGAAAAGTTAGAGTGTCAGAAAGATTCTGATTTTCACTCTATGTTTTCTGTATAAACATGCTAATCAGTTATTAGTTTTCATGTTTATAATTTATTTTTATTTTTATTTTTTTATTTTTTTATTTTTTTCAATAAAATGACTTCAGAAAATTCAATTAAGTTGATGAAGAAGAAATATTCTTCTTCATTAACTTCACATCACTGTTTTCCTGGAACTTCTTGACAAATTCTTCTCTTGAAAGTGGCTTATGATATAGCTTCAATCTATGACCATTCACAAGAAAAGTGACATCTTCTTCATCTGTTGTCCTAATTTTTATTGCTCCATTGTCAAAAATTATTATAATTTCATATGGCCCAAGCCAATGTGTTTGAAATTTACCTTGAAAATCCTTGAACTTTGAATCAAACAAGAGAGCCCAGTCACCTTCTTTGAACTTATTCTCCTTGATGTACTTGTCATGCCATCTAGTCCTTTGTTGTTGGACTATACTGGTTTTCTGAACTGCATCTTGTCTGATCTCATCCAATTCATTAATCTGCTCCAATATGTGCTTTTGTGCCTCTGATAGATCAAGTCCTAGCTGAACTGCCATTTTGAAAGTTTGAATCTGGAACTCTATGGGAAACAAAACTTGCTTTCCATAAACAAGTTCATAAGGATTATGGCCTGTTGTGCTTCTCCATGTAGTTCTATAGGCCCACAAGGCTTCAGGAAGCCTATCTACCCAATCTTTTCTATGTAAATGGACAGTCTTTGTTAGGATCCCTTCAATAACCTTATTAGTAGATTCCACTTGACCATTTGCTTGTGGATGATAGGGAGTAGATTTTTTGTGTCTGATTTTGTACCTCTCCATCATTTGTTCCACTAGCCTTGATGTGAATTGAGCTCCTTGATCTATAAAAATTTCCCTTGGGACACCAAAACGAGTAAAAATATCCTCAAAAAGAAAATTAACTACAGATGCTTCAGTAGCAAAAAGTAATGGCTTGGCCTCTACCCATTTAGTAACATAATCAGTGCAAACTAATATATATTTATTTTGTCTTGATGGAGGACTAATAGGTCCTACAAAATCCAAAGCCCATTTTTTAAAAGGTTCAATGTGTACCTGAGGTTGTAATGGCATCTCACCTGAAGGAGAAGGTTTCCCTACCCTTTGGCAACTGTCACACCTTTTGACATACTCTTTAGCATCTTTAAAAAAGGATGGCCAATAATATCCTAAATTAAGGATCTTATAGGCTGTCCTCTTATCAGCAAAGTGTCCGCCACAAGGTTCATCATGACATGCTTTGAGAATCTCATGCATCTCATCTTCCCGAACACATCTCCTAATGATCAAATCTGGACCTGTCTTGTACAACTCATTAGCAACCCATGAATATTTTGCACTGTCATAAATTATTTTTATTTTATCTCTTGCATTCATTATTGAAGGAAATTTTCCTGAAACTAAATAATTAGCAATGTCAGCAAACCAAGGAGTTTGAGTAGAAATTGCAAAAATATATTCATCGGGAAATTGATCTTCAACTGGAGTGTCATCTTTAATGTTTTGGAGTCTAGATAGGAAATCAGCTACTGTGTTTTGTTTTCCAGGCCTATCTAGAATGGTAATGTTGAATTCTTGTAAAAGCAATAACCATCTTATGACTCTACCATTAGTAATTGATTTGTTCATTAGGTATCTAATTGCAGAATGATCTGTGTGAACAAAAGTTTCATAGCCTATTATATAGTGTCTGAATTTGTTTATGGCATGAACAACAGCTAAAAACTCTTTTTCAGTTACAATATAGTTTAACTCTGAAGGAGTCAAATTTTTACTGGTATAGTAGATGGCATAAGGAATCAGGTCTTTTTGTCCCAATACTGCTCCTAGAGCTGTATCTGAGACATCTGTTGAAATATGAAAAGGTAACTTCCAGTTAGGTCCCCTTAAAATAGGTGCTTCAGAAATTTTTGTTTTCAGGGTCTCAAAGGCTAACTGGCAATCAGAATTCCATTTGAATTCACAGTCTTTGGTAAGTAATTTGAAGAGCGGAGATGCTATCTTGGTGAATTTTTCTACAAATCTTCGATAATATCCTGTAAATCCTAGAAAAATCCTAGCATATTTTTGACAACTTGGAATAGATAAGTTAGAGATGACTTCAACTTTTGACTCATCAACTCTAATCCCATCCCCTGAAATGTGATGTCCTAAAACAATTCCTTCAGTAAACATCATAAAACACTTTTCATGACTAAGTGAAAGATTTGCTTCTTTACATCTTTTTAAAACGTTTTCCAAGTTTGCTAAGGCTTCTTCAAATGTGTTTCCGTAAACTGTGAAATCATCCATATATACCTCTACAAAATCATGTATTAGATCTAAAAAAATTCCTAGTACTGCCCTTTGAAATGTTGCAGGTGCATTGCATAATCCAAATGGCAACACTCGGTAAGCATAGGTACCCCAAGGATAGGTAAATGTGGTTTTGTCTTGATCCTCAAGTGCTACTTGAATTTGATTATAACCACTAAACCCATCTAGAAATGAGAAGTACTTTTTGCCAGCTAAGGTATCTAACACCTGATCTATGAAAAGTAGGGGAAAATGATCTTTGAGAGTTTCTTTGTTTAATTCTCGGTAGTCAATACATACCCTCCATTTACCATTTTTATTTGGCACAATTACCAAAGGAGAAACCCACTGACTATCTGAAATATGATAGATAAAGTTGACATTCAACAATTTCTGCAATTCTTCTTTAACAATCTCCCTAAGATTTGGATTCATCCGTCTTTGAGGTTGTCTGATTGGTTTAAAATTTTCCTCTATGTAGATGTGATGAGTGCAAGTCTTGGGGCTTATCCCTTTCATATCAGTGTACTCCCATGCATATGCAGAAGAATGTCTCTGTAAAATTTTGACTAGCTCTTCTTGTTGAGGATTTTCTAGGTTCTTGTTTATGTTTAAAGTTTTTCCTGGAAATATCTCACTTGTAGAGCTGCCAAATTTATCCATAGAATGAAGAGACATATGTCTTGATGAAAAAAACTCAATGTTGGATTCTTCTTGAAATTTTTCATGTTTATGTTCCGAAGAGGATTCAAAGTTTTCTAAAGTATTCAGAATTTGACTATCTTCACTAATTTCTGAAATTGTGAAGAGAGGTTGTAAGTCTTCTTCATCCTCTATCCATTGAATATCATCTAAATCTGTAATTGTCCTTGCTGGAGGATACAAAGTGAATTTCTTAGTTGAACTACCATCAGAGATGTACATATCATCGGATCTACAACTAATGAAAGCATCAGCTGTAGCTAACCAAGGTCTTCCTAATATAATTGGATGCCCTCCTAGATTATTCTTAGGAGTTAGGATCATGAAATCCACAGGGTACTCCCAAGAATCTAGGGACACTGGAATGTCTTCTATTACCCCATCAGGTTTGATCACATATCTGTTTTCTAATTGTAATAATGTGGGTGTAAAGAGAAGATTAGGAAGTTTCAGTTTATCCATGATTTGTCTACTCATGATATTGATTGTTGCTCCTAAATCAATGAGTGTGTTTTGGATCTCAATTCCATTGATGTGAATTTTGACAACTAGATTTCTTGGGTCTATATACTTTGGAATAGAAATATTACCCATCATGATATATGCTATTTTTCCTGCCAGTTGAATTTTCTTTGTCTCTCTTATTCTTTTTCTTGTTTTCTTCATGCTCAACTCCTTTATTGTCTTTGCTAAAATTGGAATTTCCTTGATAGCTTGTAATAATGGAATATTAATACAAACATTTCTTAGCTCATCTAGGAAATCATAATTAGGCACCATAATTTGTTTTTCTACACCTCTATCAATTTGTAATCTTTCTGGAAAGGGAGGTGTAGGAGTGGATGTTGATGACTGCTCTAATATAGGAGTTGAAGTTATTGGTTCTTTTTGTTTTGATTTTTCAATGTTTGGGTCCTGAAAAGATGTGTCTTCTTCAAGACTTTTATTCACCTGTAGAGAATCTTTCTCAGAGTTATCTTGTTCTTGTATGATCACAGAAGGTTTCCTCTTTTCAAGTATTCTTCCAGACCTAAGTTGAACATCACTAAGGTCTAGAGGAGTAATTAAATAAGTTGGAAATTGTTGGCCTTGTATCATGTATGTGTTCTGAGGATTTTTATTGTTGGGGTTTGGTATGAGTTGAGCAGGCAACTGGTTTGTTTTCTGAGGAAATGGTAATGGAAGTGGTTGATTTTGATGTTGTGGATTTTGAGGATTATGTTGAGGATTTTGTTGAGGATTTTGAGGAGAAAAATGTGGGTATAGTGGATAGGATGGTGGATATTGATAGTACTGGGAGTATCTTCCATAGGGATTTTGTGCTCGTTGTGCCCAAGGTTGCTTCCAAGAATTCCAATTTGGTGGGGGTTGATTATACATTTGATCATGAAATTCTTGTGTTTGAGGTCCTTGCCAAGGCCTTCTAGAGACAAAATTGAGAGATTCTGTGGAACTTGTAGGAGTATCTTCTTGAAAGACAGCTTTAAGACCAGGAAGTGAAGGACAACTCTTGGTCTCATGTTTTTCTGAACAAATCACACAGGTCTCTACAAATTTTGCATCCAAAGGACATTCTCCCAAGGCATGCTTCTTTCTACATTTGGGACAAAAGATTGCTAAAGCATCAGATTCAGCTTTTTGCTTGTTTTGTAACTTAAGGGTGTCTATTTTTTCACTAAGACTCCCTAAGATGTCAGATTTTAATTCATCACGCATATGCCCTATCTCTGCCCTACTTACTGCCCCAGAAGCAGACTTACTTTCCCTTGCAAGAGCAGGGTCTCTTGGTCCTTTCACAGTTTTAGATTTTCCTCTTGAAAGGTTGATACATAACTCAGATATTTCAGGTAATGTGAGCTGAGATATATCCCCTTTTCCCATCATGTTAAGGATATCCAACCATTCATCCCTAATTGTCTTCAACAAGAGAGCTTTTAAGGTGTCTTGGTCTAAGTTTTCCATTTTTTCTCTTTTAATTTTGTAATGAAATCTCTCCAAAAAATCTTCCAGGTTTTCATCTTCTTTTTGTAACATCTTAAACACTTCCTCCTTATGATTGATTGGCATACAATAATCCAAATACCTCTCTAGAAATGCTTGTTTCATGTCTTCCCATGTCCTAATAGAATTGTTGATCAAACTCATAAACCACTTCAATGTTGCTCCTTTCAATGTTGAAGGAAATAGTTTAAGTTTTTGAGCATCTTGTAAGTAGTCATAAGTTCTACACGGGACTTCAAATTCAAATAGGAAGGTTTCAGGATCTTCAGTTTTAAGTCCATAGAAGTTTGGAAGGACAGAGGGTGAAATATTTTTCATAGTTGTATTGGTTTCTTCATCTACTATAGGAAACCCAAAAGAGCTTCCCATTTCTCTTCTACCTCTTCCTCTACCTCCTTCTCCTTCTACACCTCTACCTCCTTCTCCTCTACCTCTACCTCTACCCCCTCCAAATAATGTGTGTTCTCCATTAAAGACTCCTCCTCCCCCTTCTTCTGCCATAGTTGATTCTTCTGTGGAAGTGGAAAAGTTTGTATCTCTAGCAGGAGTCCTTGAATCTTCTTCTAAGAAAGGTTCAGTGGATGAAGTGGAAGGTCTTTCTAATGGAATATCTGATCTTAAGTCCTCTGGGAGTCTAGGATCAGTAAGGGATGGAATGTGGGTTTGGGTTGGAGGTGTGTTGGCTCTTGGTCTAGGTGAAACAAGTGGTGTTCTAGGAATCAAACTTCTGCTTCTGATTATTATGAATCTACCCCTTGAGTCTCTCTCTCTATGCATATCATTGTTTTTGGAAGTTAAGAAACAAGGCTACCTAGTTACACTTCCCCGGAAACGGCACCAAAATGTTTGTGCTCAACCTAGTGTTCCTAAATTGAGTTCATTAATTGTCAACCAGGGCTAGAAAATTGCTGAAGTGTGGTGCACTATATGTGCCTAGGTATTTGTTTCTCACTACGTTGTATTTAGTGTTTTATGATGTTTTTGGTTTTATGGTTTTATGTTGAAAAGGGAAAGAACTAAGTGCTGGTGAAAAGAAGCTATTGATTGTGTTAAAACATAACAAAGCCTAAACTATGGATGGCAAACAACAAATGCAAAGCTTGATAATGAATTCATTGCAAGGGAATAAATCACAACATGAACTTGAACTTATCCAATTCATTCATTAAATATGTGTTGGGAGAGCTTGAGAAATGGACAAGTTAATTGTAAATGAAGTTCTCCTAACTAAACAATCAAACAATAAACTTACAATGTTACAACATCTCATCCATGGTTAAAGGTTTATTGGAACATATTTGGAAAAGAACATTTGTAGAATAATAAGATTTCTACTCTAAACTAGCTTCCAATTCTGTTCTGCAACTCAATCTAGCACCACTAGGCCTCACTCAAAAGTCTATAGATTTCTTTTTAAAATAGTCTTTGAGAAAAGGCTTATTTGTGAAATGGTAAAAAGGTTGCAAAATACTCCAGGTCTTAGACTGATACTAGCTTCTGTCCAAATGATTGTGTATTAATATGAGGTTGGAACAAAAGAAGTTTTGTAAATAATGAAGACCGTGGTATTTAAATTTAACAACTAATACAATTTAAAAATGCAATGGATAACAACTAAACTGGAGTGCTACTAGTCTACTTGAAGTATAGTGAACAGTGTTAAATTAAAATTCCATTATCAAACTTGAAATGTAGTGACAGAGCTGAACTAAATGCATTCTACCTCTGGAGTGGTGTAACTAAATTAACATGCAACTAGTCTATGGAATTCTACAGCCCATCTCGTTCAATATGAATGATATTTTGGAAGAGTTTGTAAAACAAGTATGGCTATATTATTCAATGCAATTGAACATAAACATAAGACTGAAAGCAAATACAACTAGAATCTAAGACACCACAGCTGTTTCTTATTCGTTTTTAATGATATTTTGGAAGAGTTTGTAAGAGTAAGACCGGCTGTGACACTTAGTGTAAACAAGCAACTAAAACCTACAATACCACAGCTATGCCTTATTCATCATGATGATATTTTGGAAGAGTTTATTAGAGTAATTCTAACTGTGATAATTAACGAAAGGAAATGCAACTAAAACCTACAATACCACAGCTATTCCTTATTCATCGTAATGATATTTTGGAAGATTTTATAAGAGTAAGTCTAGCTGTGATAATTAATGTAAACAAATATGAAAATAAACTTCAAAAACTTGCCTAAGCTAGAAATGAAAACGAGACTAAAATACTTATCTAAACCGTATAAACAAGGCTGCTCAGGAGGCAGGGGCCCTCTACCACCGGAGTAGCACGAAATCTACTTCAAGGTTGACTCAACACTTTCAAGGAAATGATACTTCTTGCATTAAAAGAGAAATTTCTTCAAAACATGGTATTTTAGTACTCAAATCTAGCGATGAAACACAAAATCATGTGTCCCTCGGTTTAGAGCCATGTTTACTAATCAATATTATGTGTCTTGGGAGGAAATGCTTACAAGATACAGGCACTATTTCAAATTAAAATCGAACTAGGACTCTGATGGTGGTCTCGTAACATGATTAAGGATATCTGGACTGTCCTTGTCCTATTAGGAGTCTATCTCCTAGTTTGAGTTCCCACGTGCTTAACCACCTATAGAATTTTGTTCAAACTTCATGGATAGCAAAAAATGATGAGGGCATGATGTGGAATACACCCATATGTTTTTTTCTCCAATATGACACCTGGAACCTGCGTAGACATGAAGACAACTGCAGAATCGGCCACTAGCTACAAAATGTCTACATTCTGCAGCTAGATCTAGTTCAAAAAGTACTACAATGACAAAATCATAAAAAAATAGCAAGTTAGTCATGATATTCATTCTTAAAGAAATTTTAACTAATTCTATTGATCATTTGAGCTTGTGATTAATAATGGACAAAGGAAATGGAGTGGAATGTGGTTGAAGAAAGAACATCTTTGGAGTTCAACAACGTGTTCACAATGCGAAATGTACACTAGACCACCTGTACAATTTGTACACAATACCACATGTACAAAACACAACATGCATGACATGTACACGACACCACATGTACACAAAATCACATGTAAAACATGTACACAACACCACATGTACAACATGTACACAACAACACGTGCATACAACACCATATGTACAATCATGCACACAACACCATGTGTACATAGCACCCTATGTACAACACACATACAACACCATATGTACATATCACTTCATATACGACATGTATATAGCATCATACATACACAACACCGCATATCCAACATTCGCACAACACCATATGCACACACCTCCACGTATCCAACATGCACACAATGCGGTATGTACACAGCACTGCATATCGAACATGTATATAACACCATCTATACCTATCATTTGATATGCAATATATGCTCAACACCATATATACAATAGACATACAACATCACATGTACACAATACTACATATGCTACATGTGCACATCACCATAGGTACAATCAATTAATATACAACATGCACAACATATACCCAAAAGTAGTATTGCACATCCATAGACCAAACATTGACCCCACAAGAAACCTTGATTCTAGTGCATTTTCACTATCCATGCTTATCCTAGTATTCCTCATATCACACAAATTTCACTTTGTTTATGTACCCCTCAACATTACATGTCCATAACATAAACTTTGACATAGTACAGGCATATAATATCAATTCATTCTCACATGATGTTGGCCTCATGGATCTGTCAAAGTTACTCTTCCAACTTAATTCTTCATAATCGGGAACCTATTCATGTCATTCACCTTCATCATAAATCATGCATCACAATAATGATCCTTGAAAACCATGTCATACAGTGACATAGATACCTAGATACATACATATATAATCATTAGCATAAACTAATCATGATCCTATCAAGCAATGACATACATTCACATGTCTATACATATAAACATTATCATTAAACAACCGTGATCCATGACGACCCTGTCAGACACAACATACATGTATACATATATAAACATCAACATAAAACCATGATGATCCATGATGGCCCTTCCAATCAAAGACATTATATACATACATACATACGTATATGCATATATAAACATCGACATAATCATGATCACAACACAATCGCTAGATATCATAAGGTCTAGGTTAAGATAACTTCCTTTATTCATGCACAACATGCATAACGTTGAGAAAAATAGTTCCAAACATATAAAAGGCATATGTTACCTTAAGCACATTTACTTTACCTTTTATTTCACCTTTCTCATGTTTGTATTCCCACCATCCATTTACCTCAATGGACCAAACCAATTCAACCAATTCTTAGATGATTACCTTTCGTTGTGCTTACACATGCAATGAGCTCCATTCATGCCTTACATTACCTAATGGGTACCACAAATCTCTCCTCAAGCTCCATCAACTCTCCTCTTTCCCAAACCAATTCCCAAGACTCAAAAAAATAAAATACAAGGACAATAATAAGAAACAAACAAGAATGAAACCAGGAAAACCAAGAGAAATAAGACACCAAAAACAAAGTGGTATGGACATACACTAGATGCAATCAAAACCACAAATAAATAAATAAATAATAACAAAATACCAAAGGCACAGTACTTTACAATAAATACCATGACTCAATCCCCATGGTTCCTAGTGCCTCCAAGTGAAAGTTCAACCCGATCCTTCTGTAAGATTTCATGGAAAACTCTTGCCATGTAATCCCTACATCATACTTCCATAAACACATAACTATCAACACATATATAAATATAACATTATACCACCTATATTACCTTGGTGTGCCAAGCACGATGACCTGTAACTGAACACACATGTCAGTTGTATGTACCAAAGGTCAAGACAACATATCTATCAATATGATATAAAATTTTACCAATACTAACAACCATGTCATAATAAACAACCAACTCCCATTCATTGGTCATAATGCATAATAATACGTCTATCACTTGCTTACACTCAAGTATATACTAGCTATCTCATCACATATGTGTTAGCACAACCATATTAAGCAAGATCACTCCTTCGTGAAATGTTATAGACACATACTCATCTCATGCAATCAATCAAACATTCAACAATAAATAGAAGGCATAATAGACACCAACACTCAAACACCAAATAGATGACTCAATCAAACATTCAAGTACAAGGTAGATGACATAAGCAAGCTCATACCTTGATGTATCTCAAGGGAGGCTACCTATCTACACAATCAATCTAGATTAGTATGATATAACCTCACAACACATCAACTAAAACATAAATAATATCATGATATCCATAACAGTAACTAACTAACATGTTTACATTATAAACTCGTAAACAAATGTGATTCATGTATAACAATCACATATGCACAGTCAAACTATATTAGTATGACATAATATCACAAATAGGTTGACTCATACCTGAATGTTATAACCCTAATCATCTACATAGGCCAATCAGACTAGCATGGTACATATAACATCAAGATATTAATGAAATATCCTTAATCATCAAGTCACTAGAATATAACAACAACAATTTATATATCATGCTTGTCAACAACATATAACCTTATCATAAAGCTAATTATCATACAACAACAACAATTTAACCTATAACATTCTAATGAACAACATATAAGTTATCTAACATAAAACAAAATTAGCAATTGCATACCACCATAGGTTACTATCATTCATGAATATCCGACAAATGTACATATAACTACACTAATCAACTAGCATCTATAACGTATGTAACCATAGTATTAGAATGCTAGACATATAAGTAACCCTAATTCTTACAACAACCGTGAATCACATACCTTCATTCCAAGCATAAAAACTTGTATGACAATCGAATCTTACTCCAAAGTCCATTTTTGCAACATCACTTTAATGATATGCATCTCCTACTCTATCTTAGCCAACACATTAGCATCATAACATACCAATATCATCATGATGACCTAATTGCATACAATCACATTAAACACAACATCCTTCTCAAAACCAATGCAAACTTGACCATATGCACCCACTTGACATGTATAACCAATCATGAATGATCAATGCATGTCCCACATATAGCATCATATAAGAAATCATACATGGACAATACATAATCATGACCAATATGTGACCTAGCATAAATAGTAAATGCATCTACAATATGTAATATAATATATGCCAATGTGTACGGGAAATTCATAAGCAAGAATAACACATAACTAGTCATACAGACATGAGAACATGTTGAAAAAACACCATCAATGCTTCCATTGAGACACCACTGCTAGCATGGAAAACACAACACATATACAATAAAAACATAAATACCACAAACATACTAAACACATATGTGACCAATAGAAAAGCATGACCAACACACCACCCATCCAGTCCAAGGGTCAAACCAGGCTCTGATCCCACTCTGTAACACCCTCTTCCCACATCTACCCAAGTAATCGGCCAATCGAAGTAAACATGTGATTCAACCTCATATATGATCTTAAGGAAGTGGAACTGGTGGAAACCAGACAAACACACCTTACACAACATCAAAAACACCTCGAGGAGATAACCCAACCTCCCAAACCCACATAATTATGTGTGAATCTCAGAGTATAGAGTCTCCACATAGCGATTTCAAGCACATGGTAATATTTAGAATGAATGATTCTATTTCAAACAACAGGCTATAATAAATATTGTGAATTATATTGACCGTATTATGCCCATTTTAAATCTGGAGTAGCATTCAGAGTGGGTTCCCATTGGATAGGTGCCCTCCCACCCCACTTTAGTAGGCACCTACTTCACATTCATCAATTTCAGCATAGCAGTGTTCGGCTTGGGTTATTTGGAGATGTGCCCTCCCACCCCAAGCTATTTAGGAACCTACTACTTCATCAACAATCAACATCATGATTATGGGTCAAACACAAAATCATTCTCATGGAAGTCCATTTGATAGGCTACACAGTGTTAGTATCACAGTTGGTCACAAACGTTACAGGGTATCTCTATCCTTGGATATTCATTTGTCATGGTTCACATTTGTCCTGTACTAAGCACATAATTTCCATTAGATTCAAAACAAATTGAAATAACTTCAAATCATACCTCATTGGTATCTCATCAATAAGGTACACTTGCAATCCTGTTTACTACATGTCACAACAAGTCAAACAAGTTGTTTGATCAAATCATCATGTGTAAACATATCGCATCTACTTAGCTCAAAACACAACCATCATAGGTCTAAAATCATGAATCACATGCAATCATCATAAACATTAATCATAAATCACATGTAACAATCATAAGTTAGAATTTTATATCATATGCATAATAAAACTGCAATAAAATATTGATATTTATCCTTCATCGGTCCTTACTTCTGCCTTTTTCTTTTTTTACACACACTGGATCGGTTGCCATTCACGACAAGCATCTAGTTCCTTATCTTAAATCATGTACACACACATACGAAATACAACACCATCAATACATACACCCACACCGGCATACGACACATAGACCTACACCCGGTGTAATATACAACACAATACATACACCTACACGAGCATGCAACACATACACCTACACCCAATGTACAATAAAACACAATACATATACATATACATATATGTACACAGAGTACAACACAATGAATACATATGTCATGATACCATGACTACACTATGCACATACATAGTACTGCATGCCCTCAACACAACATGTACGACATGCACACAATATGACATGTATACTAGTAACATATGCACAACATGTAGACAATACCACCTATACAGAACATTACCTGCACAACGTGTTCACAACGGAAAATGTACACCACACCGCTTGTACAATGTGTACACAATACCACATGTACACAACACCACATGCACGACATGTATACAACACTACATGTACACAAAATCATATGTACGAAATGTACAAGGCACCACCTGCACAAAACACCACATGTACAACATGTACACAACACCACATGCATAAAAAACCATATGTACAATCATGCACACAACACCATATGTACAACACACACATAACAACATATTTACATAGCACTACATATACGACATGTACATAGAAACATACATACATAACAAAAAATATTCAACATGTGCACAACACCATATGCACACAACACCGCATATCCAACATGCACACAATAGGGTATGTACATAACTTTGCATATCGAACATGTACATAGCACCCTCTATACCTAGCACTACATATACAATATACACTCAACATCATATATACAATAGACATACAACATCACATGTAGACAATACTACATATGCTAAATGTATAGATCGCTATAGGTACAATCAGTGAATATACAATATGTGAAACATATACACAATAGTAGTACTGCACATCCATATACCACACACTGACCCCACTACCCATGCTTATCCTAACATGCCACAAATCACACAAATTCACTATGTTTATGTACCCCTCAACATTACATGTCCATAACATAAACATAGGCATAGTACAAGCATATAATATCAATTCATGCTCACATGATACTGACCTCATAGATCTTTCAAAGTTACTCTTCCAACTTAATTCCTCATGGCCAATAACCTATTCATGCCATTCACCTGCATAATAAATCATTCCTCCACAAGAATGATCTTTGAAAACCTTGTCATACAGTGACATAGATACATACATGCATACATATCTATAATCATTAGCATAAGAAAATCATGATTCTATCAAACAATGACACACACACACACATGTATATACATATAAAAATTAGCATTAAACAATCATGATCCATGACGACTCTATTAGACACGACATACATGTATACATATATAAACATCAACATAAAACCATCATGATCCATGATGGCCATGCCAATCAAAAACATACATACATACATACATACATACATATATGCATATATAAACATAGACATAATCATGATCACAACACAATCGCTACATATCATAAGGTCTAGGTTAAGAGAACTTCCTTTATTCATGTACAACATGCACAACATTGAGAAAAATATTTCCCAACATAGCCAAGGCATTTTTTTATCTTAAGCTCATTTACTTTACCTTTCCTGTCACCTTTCTCATGTGTGTATTTCCACCATCCACTTACCCCAATGGACCCAACCAGTCCAACCGATTATCACATTCTTACCTTCCGTTGGGCTTACTCATGCATTGAGCTCCATTCGGGCCTTACATTACCTAATGGGTACCACAAATCTCTCCTAGAGCTCCATCAAATATCCTCTTTCCCAAACCAATTCCCAAGACTCAAAACATAAAATACAAGAACAAGAATAAGAAACAAACAAGATGAAAACCAATAGAAATAAGACACCAAAAAAAAAGTGGTATGTCCATACACTAGACGCAATGAAAACCAAAAATCAATCTCAAAAAAATCACAAAATACCAAAGGAACAAGACTTTGCAACAAACACCATGACTCAATCCCCATGGTTCCTAGTGCCTCCAAGTGAAAGCTCAACCTGAGCCTTCTTTAAGATTTCATCGAAAAATATTTCCATGTAATCCCTGTAGCATAATACCATAAAAAAACAACTCTCAACGCATAAATAAATATAGAAATATATTAGTTATCTTACCTTGTTATACCAAGCATGCTAACCTGTAACTGAACACACATGTCAACAATATGTAACAAATATCAAGAAAACATATCTATCAATTTGAAATCAACTTTTACCAATACTAACAACCATGTCATAATCAAAAACCAACTCCCATTCATCAGCCATAATACATAATTCTACATCTATCACCTACTTACACTCAAGAAAATCTTAATAAAATTCACCCATAAAATTTGAATCCACATATTCTTTAGAAAATTCATAGAAAAGGTGAAGAAATCTATCAAAAATATCCTCTAATGATTCATTGGGTTTCATTATAAGGTGATTTATATTTTTTACACATATTGATATTTGTACTTGTAAAAAGCTTGATGAAGCTCCTTGATGAGTTGTCCAAATGAATGGATAGAAGCATCTGTTAAGGTGTGACACCGTTGCTTAGCATGGCCTTCAAGTGTGAGGGTAAACAACCTGGAAATAACATCTTTACAATGTATTCTATTAGAATTAAAAAAGTAAAGAAATTAGAACATATGTCCAAGTACAGTTGTCCGACCCTCACCATCAAACTTAAATTATGATAAGTTATGAATTATTTCTATAGGGATGGAAATATTTAATCTTTTTGAAAAACATCTCAGGATTAATATTTGGGAGGAGGCCATTTCAAGATGAAAGATTCAAACCAAGATCCACAAACTTAGCCTATCATATGGCCCTCCTTCTAGCACCATTTTTGACAATGTTGGAATTCTACCAACACAAGGGGGTCTCCCTAGTATGAAGTCTCGATCAGACCTCACAACATTTGAGCTAGGAGCCCCACCTGGGAAATCAACCTGACTACATTGTAATGATATTAAATATTTTCCTTGGCTTAAATCGGTAAACATAAGAGAAAATACATATAAATTTGAGAGAATAAAGTGAGTTACATTTGTGAAACACTCAACTGCAATGTGTATAAATTAATTTCATGAATGGGAAAAGAAAAGTAATAGTACCAAACCAATAAAGACACACACATACATGGAAATAATTGTTAATTAATATGAAAAATATTTCACAAAGTAGCAATGCTCATGAAAGAAAGTAAGATACATGTTTCAATTAATATGTATACCAAATCCAAAAAAATATTTCATTTTCCTTAGTACATATGAATACAAACATAAAACACAAACATGAAAGAATAGTCTTACAACATTCATGATACATGCATGAAAGTGCACCAAGCTCTGATAGCTTAAAAATATTAAGTGAAAGTTCCAAACACACAATTATAATGATGCATCACTAGTCCCAAGAGTGGAACATGAAGCCACCACTTTCTCCTCAAAAGAATGATCTCTCTCTCCTATGATAAGCTTGAGAAGTCAAGGCTAAAAGTCCTTTTATTGAGTTATGAGGGTTTTTTTGTAACAAATGAGGTGACCTTTCACCTCTCATGTAACTCTTGAACTCCATCATGACTCTTGGACTCCCATGTGACTTTCGAGCTCCTACATGACCTTTGGAATTCCTAGTGACTTTTCACATTCCATGTGTTACCCTCAAGGTTCCACACATTTTAACATTTTCTTATTTTGAAATTACAAAATTAAATTCCACAATTTGTGGAAAAATACATGGGACAAAATAACACTCTTGTACCCACACTTTGAAACGGTACAATTTGGTGATTGTAGCATGAAAATTCATTATAATGTGTCAATGCCAATTTCTATTCTTTTTTGCTATGTCTTCAACTATTTATGATAGTTTTGTAATTTACTTCATATTCACCCTCCAAAGGGTATCATTGTAGTGTTATAGCCTTCTAATTCATCCATCTATCCATCGCAGTCCAAAGTTCCTTTATGCTTGCATGATAGTATCTTTGTGCCTCATCTCCACAAGTGTCTTATTAAAACCCCTTCTTAGAAAACTCATTTGATATCATTTATCATATCAAGATAATGAAATGATTGACTTTAGCTCAATAGTAACTATAAATGACACTCGCTCATGAAATGTGTTATGAAACCAGATCCAAGAATAGAAGAAAAGAGAGTTCAACGCCTTAGAAATAAGCCACTTCGAGGGGGAAACCTCCTTTACATTACATAAATGAACAATTATTGGATGATGCAAATAACAAACCTCCTTTCTATATATAGGAGTCCATGGGGTAACAATATAATCCTAGTCGACCTAACAATAATAATGTAAGGGCACAATAATAACAATATGGGGGTTATATGGGTACAAAAATAATAATAAGGGGGCTACACTAACACAATAAGGGACTACACTAGTAATATAGGGACCTAACATGCCCCTCTCCTTCAAAAGAGTGTTGTCCTCAAC